>VZRS01009177.1:52567-92151 GCA_013398055.1 Ifrita kowaldi | reverse complement strand
CGGGGGTCCCCGGGGGTGCCGGGGGTCTCGGGGGGCCCGGGGGGCGCGGGGGAGCCGCGGGCTCGGGCGCTGATGTCATGCCGGGGACTGGGCATGCTCGACTGGGGCGGCCGCCCGCGCCTCCGCCGCGCCCCTGCGGCAGCCGCCGGCACCGAAGTTATCCCGGGGCCGGGAGCCGCATCCCGGGAGCCGCATCCAGGGATCCCCATCGCCGGCAGCGCCCCGCGGAGCGGGCGGTACCCGCAGAGCGGCGGCGGGACCGCGCTGCGGGAGGCGAGCCGAGGTTGGGGCTTTTTTCCGCGTTTGAAACAATGAAATGAACCCAAATCGCCCCCACCCCCGCCCGCAGCAGCCGCACGCCCGGCCCTGCGCGGCCCCCGCGCTCCGCCGGGGCTCGGCTGCTCCAGAGGTTTGGTGGGAACAAAGGGTCGGGATGTGGCTGATCCCAGGGCTCGGCACAGCCCAGCATCTTCCCTCTCCCTCTCCTTTTCCCTCTCCCTCGGAGGGGCCGCGCTCAGAGCCCCCGGTGCCGCTTTGGGTGGGGGTTCCCGGGCACTGCCGGGGGCCTGAACGCGGGTTTGTGGTTTCGTGTCCAGCCAGCCTCGCGTGTGGCGCTTCGGTTCCGATCTGGTCACCTGTGGTTAAACCCACAGCGTGCTCCGTATGATGGTAAAGAGACCCTAAAACTAATTGGCAGCTCAACTCCTCGGACGATTTGTTAAAATTCTTACCAAAAAACCTCGGGGTCATCAGAAACTTCCCTCCTGAAAGTTGCAGAGCAGTTGCAAGGGGAAAAAATTGGTGAATTATGAGCGTACCCAGCTGGTTGTTGTTATTTTTTTAAATATTAAATGCCCTCTATCCTGCCAAATTAATTGTCTTTCTGTGGAGGTTAAAGCTGTGGCACCCCCAGCAGCCCGTTAACAATAGAATAATCAAGCTGGTTATCAATCTTGGTCAGCAGCAGAGGCCTGGATTTGGCCAACAAATATTGGGAGGGAAAATGTATCTGTACCATTGGATGTTTAAGAAACCAATGTCAGCACGTTCCCCTCCCCCCCAAATAAATAAACCCTCAGACATGTTAAAAGCAGATTAAAATGCAGCTCCTGTAAATCCTTCAACAGGGCTGTGTTTTGAAGAGAAGATGAGTTCAAAATTCTCTTTTCCCACTCCTGATGTGGCTTTGTCCATGAAGTATCTGTTGTCTGGGAAAACAGTAGCTGTGATGCCTTG
The DNA here is from genome assembly GCA_013398055.1 of Ifrita kowaldi. NCBI lineage: Eukaryota > Metazoa > Chordata > Aves > Passeriformes > Cinclosomatidae > Ifrita > Ifrita kowaldi. The sequence continues at coordinate 90,915 of VZRS01009177.1, read as the reverse complement.
GGAAAGGTTTTTGTATCTTGCAGGCGAGAGGTAATTCCTTTGGCGAGGGGAAAAAAGGAAAAAGACAACAGCAACTGTTCATTTTCTTGCATGGAAGTTAAAAAAATAGAGAAAAGCAAGGAAAGTGCACATGTTTGTTTACATGGATCTTTATTTTACGTGGATATTCAGGTTGGCAGCTCATTTTGGGGGGTTATTTGCTGTCTTGAAAATCTTAGAGAAGCTTAGAGTTTGCCTTTCCCTTCCTAAGGCAAAAATTGTAATTATTTAGGATTTTAATCGTCTCAGCTAATGCAATATGTCCTGAAATCCAGCTTCTGCTTCCCAAGGAGGAGCCATCAGCTGCAGTTCTGGGGGAATAGCTGGAGTTTGGTTGAGTGGAAGGGAAGATAAAAACCTTCCTGTATTCTTTGTCCTCTTTATTTGCAGCCCTGAGCTCGCTGCGCTCTGGTGTGACTCGATCCCCAGTGGATCCCACTGCAGCAGGAGTGGAAAGTGCTGCTGGATTTTATTATTTTTATTATTTTTATTATTATTTTATTGGTTTAGAGTGGCTGCTTTGCTCCAGCAAATAACACCTGGGTAGGAACAAGGAAAGAATCCTGATCCGTGGGAAGGCACCACCAGAGCAGACTTCCTTCTAGGAAAAGCAGGATTTCAGTCTTCAAAAGCCCTTAGGAGCAAAAATCAACCAGGACCAACCACTTTTTTTGTGTTTTGCTATAGCATTTGAAAACACTGCAATGCAGCTTTTATTTTTGATCCGTGGATTGCAAAGAGAAGGGTTCTGTTAAAATTTAAAAAACCAAACACAACTATCAGCTTCCCCCCAGAGAAATTATGTCACCACGTAAGAAAAAAAATAAAATATAACTGATTTAAGAGAAACATATATTTTTTTTTTCTAACTAGTAAGTCCAAATAAATTTATTTCTTCCCAGGAAACACGGGGGGAAAAGCTTTCTTCCTGAATTTCCCACTGTCATCTCCTGTTACACTTCCCTGGGGCCTTGGGCAAAAAAATTGCAGATCATGACTTGGTGTTTCTGGGAAGAAGCAGCAAAGAAGGGAAGTTTAACCACTTAGGCCTGAGTTTCCCCAGGCTGGGGCTGTGTGGGTCAGAGCTGCTCCTCAGGGAAGCCCTGGGGCAGTGTCCTGATTCTATTCCAACGGGATAAATCCCTGGGAGTTGGGATTTGTTTTGTTTTGTGTTTATTTGGTGTCTCCCATCCATCTCTGGGCGTGTGGAGGGTGAGAACGTCTTACCTTGACTTTTACTTTGCTTAAATCAGACAGAGCCCTCCGTGCTGCCATTCTGCCAGAAAGTTTAAAGCACAAAAAGCCTTTTGGGTGACTCTCCCCTCTCAGCAGGGCAGGAAAAGGGGATGGGGGATGAATCCAGGGCTTTATTCTGCGCTTGGCTGCCCAGGAGTCTCACCAGGCTGCAGCTTCATTTTCTCTCGCTGCTCCTCTGCAGCCTCAAGGTGACTCTCTGATTGATTGTGTTGGCTGACATACCTAAAAATGCATTTTTCTAGCTGGCTTGCTGCTCGTGGGAGAGCGTGGAGCTCTTTGCTGGGCTGGCGAAGGGAGGCAGCTCCCGGTGTGTGCTCGTGTCCTGTTCCTCCGGCTGCTTTTATTCCTGAGCACCTGGGAAGGGAGGATGCACAGAGCCTCAGCAGCTGCTGGGATGCTGGTTTAGGTTTGTGGCAGAGAATCCTGCCAGCCAGCCCTGGAGTGAAATATTTCGGAATTTAGTTGTGGAGGGGGTGGTGTTTTCAGCCCCTTTTTTTTGGCTGCAGCAGCCGCTGCCTTTGAGCACGGGGCTGATCCCAGGCTGGTTGCTCAGGAAAACATCTCCTGTTAGGAAGCTGGACATCCAAAAGGCAGCTCGGGAACCTCATGTTGTTCCCAGGAAGGGATAAAAGGCTCTTCATTGTGGCTGTCAGCTGCCTTTGGCGCTGCGGCGGCAGGGATTTGTAAAGCCCGGCTTAGCAGGAGCTGCTGAGCTCTGCAGTCCCCGCGTCAGGCTCAGGCAGAGCCTCCCCCTTCCCCTCTCTGCCCATCCCGGGGGGATCCAGCCCCTGGGAAATCCAGGAGACCTCCGGGATCAGTGGGAGGATCCCCCAGGATTGGGCTTTACTCACACGGGGGAAATTCTGTTGTCTCATCCGTGAAATATTCCATTTAAATAACAAATGTGCCTCCAAGCAAACAACACCATCACCTGATGCCCTCCCACTCTGCCGTGGTCACTGCTGCTCTGCAGTGTCATATTCCATGAGAGGAATTCCTGTGCAGGGCTGAGAGCTGGATCATCCCCGTGGGTCCCTTCCAGCTCGGAATGTTCTGTGGGAGAAAGGAAAACAAAGATTGATGGCTGAGTCCTTTCTGAGCAGCGCTGTGGTTTTGTTTTCTTTTTTTTTTTCAATACTTTGTGCTATAAGTGCTTTTTGGGATGTCTTGTGGAGAGATTCTCACTTATTTTCATCCCTAAAATATTTGGATATGTTCTGTATTTTATTCCATGTATACCAGTGAAGTCAGCAGAGTTTGTGCTAGTGAAGAGCACATTCCAGAACCCCTCCTGTACCGAGATCTCTGAGTGCTGTTAAACACTTGTCACTCTGTGGGTAAAACAGATTAAAAAAAAATAAATAAATCCTTGGGATAACAGATAAATGGCTAGTTTAAAAGAAATAAAAATTAAAAAACTGCCCTGTGCTGCTGGGATTTTTCTTTTTGGGTGCAGCTTTTCCCAAAAGCCAAGTGTCCATCTCTACCCCAAACACGCATCCCCTGTGCCTGGGGAGGGTTTGTTCTTGGTGTGTCTATAAATAAATCACTTGTGCAAAAAGCTCCTCCTGGATGTGAGATGTGAGGCTGTGGCTTCTGCCACGGTGTAAAGGCTGTTGGTGGATTGTGGGGTGCTGCTCTCCTGGCAGATCCCATGTTCTGGGGAGCTGCTCCTCGCTCTGTCTCCCAGCGTCTCCGGTGTTTCCCAGCTCCTCTTTTCCCGTGAGGACTGAGTGAGTTTTGGCTGAAAGCTTCTGAGGAGGACTTTTGGGATACAAACACCTGGCTGAGCATGGAATTCCTGGGGGATTGGAGTCTTCATGCAGCTGACAAACACTTTTGTGGGTGCTGTTTGTTTCGGAAGTGTCCCCACCCTTCCTGCACACCCCAGGATTTTCCTGCAGCCTGGAATAACGTCTGCACCCCGCTGCCTTTTCCCATTCTGTGGAGGAGCTGAGCCACGCTGTGCTGTGCTCATCCCCTGTGGCTCTGGTGCTTTCAGGTCAGGCTATTTCCAGAGCTCAGGACTGACAGATCTGGCTCTGGCTTTTTGCTCTGGGGTGACGTTGCTCCTCGGGTACCTTGGGAAGAAGCAGAAGCCCGTGGATCACGTTGCTGCTCGTCTGGGAAAGAGCAAACACAGGGTGATCCCACTGGGTCTGGATGAATTTTCTGTTCCCTGCAGAAGAAACAATTTCATTTCAGGAAGAACTGGTGTGGCCATTCAGGGAGCTGCTCTGATGCTTGATGTTTAAAGATATTTAAAGAGTGGTTGTTTTTTTGAGGCAATTCCTGTGCTCCACTCTTACTTTCAGGAGCTTGTGTGGAAGATGAGAATCAGGGGCCTGATGAGATGACTGAGGAGGGGTTTGGTTCTGTTTTTACAGAATGGGACAGAATGGAACTGTTCTGGAGCTGATTATCAAGAAACACGTTTGTATTCTGGCAGTGAGACTCCCAGAAAGCACTGAAGCAAATGTGCGATATTACCCTGCCACAATGGCAGTGGAAAAAATCTGTGTTGATGAGGATTTCTCCAAATATTCTCCTGTTCCACCGTGCCTTTGTCTAATCCCTGAACCACAGGTTGTTGGGATGGGTGGCAGCCAGTTCAGCTCCTGGGATTCTGATGGAATTGATCCAGTTTTGTGAGGTGTTCCCAAGACAGGGGTACTTCCCAAAAAGGTTCGAAGCAAAATCCTTGGCTACCTGGCCCATTCTTGCCAGGTTTAAGCCACTTCTGTGGGGACAGGGAGGTTTGGGGGGGTTTTGTTTGATTCTTCCCTGAATCCTCAGCTGTTTTCCTTCTGGAAAGGACATTCCTGCTCTTCCAGGCTTGTCTGTAAGTGCTGAACTGGAGGCAGATGATCCAGCACGGATCAATGTGTGTTTTATGGGTGAAGCCGCCCTTGTGTTTGCTTTTCTGTTTTCTAAAAGAGTGGTGAGAACTCAGGTGTGAAAATGGCTTCTATTTATTGATGGTGCTGCTAGAAAGATGATTTACTCAAAATAAACAGCATGTTTCCTCACCCAGGCAATTTCCCTTTTGTGTTTTCTTGGGGCATCTTTTTTTCTCTTTTCCCAATCCCCTCTGGGCATCCTTCTCCAAACCTATCCCGTCAAAAAATATGGATTCCTACTTAAACCTTCGAAACTTAGAACACAGGTGATGGATTTCAACAAGACAAACTGTCAAACCACAGGAAAACAGAGTTTCAAGCCACTCTGTGTTGTCTTTTCCCCTCTGGTACCTCCTGCTGGATGTTTTTTGGGGATCAGAACGTTGAGCATCATTCCCGCTTGTCCCAGTGCTTTTCCTTCCCCTGGGATGCACCAGTCAGCCACCGGGGATCGGATTTGTTTTGGCAAGTGTTTGTTGAGGCTGGTGCAGGGAGATTTGGGGTTATTTGGGGCAGTCTGGGAGCGCTTGGTGTGCTCCATTGGAGAGGATTTTTCCCCAGGCTCCCTGCCCCGAGCGTGCGGGGGAAGCTCCCGGGGGGTGACGTGTGCTCGCAGCTCCCTGCTCTGGCTCAGGGCTTCCAGCTGTGCCAGAAGAATAAAAGCTGTTGGGAAAAGGGAAAATTAAGGATGCAGTGCCACTTGTAAGTCTTTAATATTGATCTGCTTTTCTCTGGGGGAGTTTCTGTGAGGAAAACAGGCTTGGGAGGGAAGATGATTTCATTTCGTTTCTCGTGACGGTTTTAGCTTGGCTGCTGACAGCCTTGGTATTATCCTGGGTGTCCTTCCTGTTGTCATGAAAATGACTCACTTGGGATTTGTTTTCTTCCAAAATTCCTTGCTCTGTGCTGCCTCAGGTGTCTGCAGGTACTGCCATGTGTTTCTAAAAACCCCACATTTCCACCTCAGCTTCCCTGGCTTTGGGCCTGTCTGGCTGCTGAGGCGTTTCTGGTTAAATTCTGGCTGGTTTAGCTGAATGCAAAAGTGTGTTTGAAATTCAGTGTGAACCTTTTTTCCTCAAAAGATCCCTTCTAGACATGGGGATTTGCTTGTGGCTTGCTTTATTTTTCTTAACATCTTACAGGGGTGTTTTTGTGTTTGTTTTTGTTGGGTTTTTCGAGCTTGACGTGTTTTATCTTAAAGTCACCCGTAGTTACCTCCCAAATACTCTCAGGCTCTTTATTTTCCCTCTCTTGCTTGATTTGGTGTTGCTGCAACCTTTGAAAATCCAGGTGTGCAGGCAGAGCAGTGGTTTGGAGTTGCTCAGGAATTGTTTGACACTTTGGATTTGGCTGAGGCGTTGCCAAGGTTTGTTTTTCCAGCTCCCCTGGAAGGTACACGTGGGATAATGGTGCTTGTTTGTGATGGCTCTGTGAACTTAATTCAGTTTTATTGCATTTTGGAGTGTGGAAACATTGCATATTTAAATAATCCCAGCAAAACAAAGCAAACACAGCAGCAAAAATTTGCCTCAAGACATCCAAAATGGGATCCTTCACAGCCTTAAAGGTGTGGAGTCACAGGCATGGGATTGCTGATGGATTCCTGCTTTTATTCATCCATTTTTATAGATTTATGGCCTATTTGGTTCTTGGCTTTTTATGGGAAGTGCTTGTGATTGTCATCAGATTCCCATTAAAATATCAATAATTGGTCACAGGACAGCTTCAGAAAATGCCTACTTGCCAGCTGTGAGACTGAGTCTCACTGACACCAGGAATGTGAGATTTTTTCCCCCCCATGAGAAATGAGTATCCAGAGACAAAACCTTAAATATTTAATAGTAGTCTTTGCTAAAAGTGATTCATTTTTTCAGTGCCTCTCACTCTCTCTGCTGAGAGAATTCCTTTCTCACTACCTAGTTATGATGATGGACAGGAGATGCTCTTGCATGGTGTAAAAATCTCTCTCCTGACTCAGGGAATGGAGCGAACCTTGAAGAACTGGGGTGGCTTTGAAGCTGCTGTAGAACTTCTCTCTTCCACGAGGAGGATTTGATACCAAAACCACATTTTGTTACACGTTCAGTGACCCCAAAGGCCTCCAACACCTTTTTGCAGTACAAAATATTCCTGAATTTGCTGAGATCCTGTTGCTATGGCAGCATTTTCCAGTCAGCAGAAGATGTTGTGGCAGCTCCTGCGCTGAAGACCTCTGCTTCTGAGGGGTGAAAGTTGAATTTCAAAGTCACACTGATACCCAGGAATCATCCTGGCTGCTAAATTATTCCCCCACTTAGCAAAGGCTGAGCAGGAGAGCATTCTCTGGATTGGGGTAACTGGGTTAGGGAGTATTTTTAGCTGAGCTGTTAGCAGAAGTCGGGTTTTTCTGCAGCTGTAATCTCTTTTCTGCCTGCACAGCCCTCCTGCACTGCTCCAAGCTCTGTATTTAGGCCAGCAGGGAGATGGGGGCAATGCTGCAGCTCCTCACAGGGCTTGGAGATCTCCCGTGGTTCCCTGGGTGAGGATCTGTGCCACAAATCCTCTAAGGAAAGTCACCTGGATTTTTGTTAATGCACCCCCTGTCATATCCATCCTCTACCTCTCTCTCCCTTTACATCTCCTTTTGTTTTACATTGCTACTCTCCCTCCCTCTCTCCTTTATTACTTCTCCCCCCCTCTCCCCTTTTATCTTGCATTTTGCTTGGTTTTCTCCTCTCAGGACCTCTCTCTATGCTTTTTGTATTTTCTTCCCTCTTTCTGGCTCACCCATAAATACCCAGTGGAAAACTGCTGTCGCTTGGCTTGATTATTTCTCACTTTATGGTATCTCTCACAATTTGACTTCAAAGCAAAACTCTTCAGCGCTGCAAACAAATCTTAAAAGCAGAGTTAATCTCACTACACAGGAGCACGTGGAGGAACATTTTCCTGGAGAAAAATGTTTGCTTGTGTTGGTGACAGAGGATTTATTCTCTCCGTGGCTTGCTTTGTGTGCAGCCCGGATTTTCTGAGTATTGTGGAGTAAACTCAGCCATAAACTTCAAACAAAGCTGTTGCCAGCATAAAAAAACTTATTTGTGTGCCTTGTGTGATGCTGGAGCTGCGGGGATGTGCAGGAGGAAGGTGGGAATGCTGCGAGGAGCTGGAGGAAAATGGGAGCCCCTGAGGTGGTTTCATGGCAGGGTGAATCACTAAATATGGGATTTGTGTTTTCCTTAAAATGGACCATTCTTTGTTGTGTTCTGTGGTAAATCCATGTGCTGTTTCACCAAAAGCAGTGCTAGATAAATACAGAATTACTCCTGGTGCTGCTGTTAATCCGTTGTCCTCAGCAGAGCTTGGATTTGGGCTGTTTGGGGTGTAAACCTTGTATGGGACTGAACAAACCTGGATTTGACTTCCCGGTGACCTCAAGCATCAGCTGCCTGTCTGTACAATGGAAATACTGCTTGCTTTCTCTGATCTGTTGTAGGTTTGGAGGTTTAAATTCCAGATATTTCAGAGTTTTGGGGCCGTGGGAGCTGCCTGTGCATGCTTCAGGCTGGTGTTGAGAAAGTCGTTTGGGGTTCTCTGCAAGGTGAGAGCCCAAAAGCTGCAGCAGCCGTGGAGCTGCTGGTGGAGGTGGGAATTCAGAGCAAATTATCCCATCCTGGAGTGCTGGAGAGAGGCACCTGCAGTGCTTGGGACCTGGAGCCCATTTCTAGGTGTGTTGGTTTCTGTTTGGTTTGGTTTTTTCCCTTAAAACAGTGCCAGATGCTGAGGGGGGCTGGAGGCTGAAGTCCTGCAGAGCGGCTTGTGGCTTATCAGGGAGAGCAAGTGCTTATGTTTACCAAAAAAACGATTATTAAATCACCCTGTTAATGATGATTTGCACCCCATTAATGATGATTTGCACCTCCTTATCCCCTGCTAGTCGCCAGCCCAGTGTCTTGCACGTTTGGCTTTGTTTCTGCTGTAGAAAAATCAGAATATGAGGCAGGGTTTATGTAAGAGCCAGCAGGTGCTGTGTTTCCAGGGCTGTCCTTTTTTTTACAGGTCGTGGTGCTTCCCTCCTCTTCCCTGTCCTGGCGTGTCAGGAAGCAGCAGCAGAGCTTTCACTCATGGCTGGAAGAGTTTAACAGGATCAGAGCCTCTGGAGCTGGGAGGGAACGGGGCTGCTCCCTGCTCTGGGAGCAGTGCTCAGGGAACGCAGCAGCACTGCTGATGGAATTACTGCCGGATTATTCCAGCCTGTTTGGGGATAATTTAGCAGAAAGTGGGGCTGCTCTGCTGATCTCATTGCTGTGCTGTAGGAGATGAGCTCTCTGCAGGCTGTAATGCATTTCTTGCTGCAGGGAGAGCGCGGGAAGGGTTATGAGCCAGAAAATCTATTTTTGCTCATATAAAGCCCCCAAAAAATTACCAAAGAAAGTCCAAGCAGCGCAGTTTAAAAAGGAAACTCTGCAGCTCTTTGTCCTTACGGAGTTCCCAGGAGGGGGCTGTGTTTTGTGTGTGTTTTACCAGCTCAGAAATACCACTTTTATTTACTTTTATTCCTGCTGTGAGGGTTTGGGCTGCAGTCGCTGTAGTAACACACCCAGCACCCTTTGCCAGCTGTCCAGGGAAGCACAACATGTCACCACAGCTCCTCAGGGTGGGACAAGCTGGTGGAGATGTTCTTCCCACCAAATGCAGAGCCAGCTGCAATTCCCCTTAAATCTTGATTTAGATTTGAACAAATCTGAATTTCTTGATGCTTGACTTTATTTATCAGCGGTGGATTAATTTACCAAATTATTAAATGTTCTGTTTTCCTCCTGGTAACTGGTGCAGAAATGGAGGAAGCAGCAGTTCTGGTTTGTAACGTTTTTGTGATGAATTTTTGGTCTCTGCTTGTCTAATTACCTGATACAATTTTATTGACGGGGATAGGATTGCTGAGTATCACCAAACCAAGCACTGCAGTCATCAAGTTTGCTCCCACAAATGCAAATGTTTTCCAAACAGCAGTGGGGTCTCTGCTTAGCAATTTCCTATTTAAGCTTTCCTAGACCCTGCTACATCAGGGGAAGAATCCTTATTTTTAAAAAATATTATTAAAATTTATAATTTTGTTTTTTATCATTACCTGCTCCCCAGCTGCTTGTGCTTGAGGGGGATTGGAGGCTTGGTGCCAAAATGGTGAGATTTGGACATTTTGAGTAAAACTCAGAGTTCTGCTTTTTGGGTTTTCTCCAGATAATGAGGGATGGAAGGAAATGGGGCAAGAAGCAGAAGCTGTTTGGAAGGTGATGGGTGGGAATGAGCAGGTTCCTCTTTCCACGGGGGTTATGGATGAGAGGAACTGGAGCTGAGGCTCCGAGGACTGGGGTTGTGCCTGGCCCAAAGGGGAGCTGTGCCCTCTGTCCTCCATCCCACCCCTCCAAAACTGGGGATGGGGAAGGAGGAGAAGAAACCGGGCAAAGAGATGAGAATTGGAAGGTAAAAGAAACCAGTGGAATGCTGTTAGAGGGAAAAGAGCTGTGATTCTGCAGTGGGGCTCAAACACTGTGTGAAACACTGACATTCCTGTGCATTCCTTCCTGGAAGAGCTGATCTTCCTCCGTGTCCTTATTAAATGGGGTTTTAGGAGATATTTCGGCTGTGGCATGGGGTTTTAGGAGATATTTCAGGTGTGGCATGGGGTTTTAGGAGATATTTCGGCTGTGGCATGAGGTTTCAACTGTGGCATGGGGTTTTAGGAGATATTTCGGCTGTGGCATGAGGTTTCAGCTGTGGCATGGGGTTTTAGCAGGTGTTTCAGCTGTGGCATGGGGTTTTAGGAGATATTTCAGCTGTGGCATGGGGTTTCAGCAGGTATTTCAGGTGTGGCATGGGGTTTTAGGAGATATTTCAGCTGTGGCATGGGGTTTCAGCAGGTATTTCAGCTGTGGCATGGCCCTGGCAGGGCTGGCTCTGCCCCGGTGCCACAGAGCCGGAGCAGTGAGAGGTGTGGGGTGCCCCAGCCTGGTGCGAATGCCCCTGCAGATGGGTCCCTCTGCTCCATCCCTGCTGGAAGAGGTTTGTTGCCAGGAGCAGCTGCTCTGCAGGGTAATTGCTGTGCCTGTGGAGGCTCTGCCACCCTCCAATCACGGCTATTCCTGCAGTCCTTGGGATGCAGAACCGAGTTTTTCCAATGGATGCAGGTCAAGGCTACAACGCCGTCGAGCTACAAACCAAGTGTTGCTGGGGCAGCTGCACATCAAATCTGTCTGTAGACAAAATCATGCCCAGCACTGTGCTGCCTGCTGCCCTTCCAGGCCTTTGGAGTGCCCCTTTTCCATGGGAAAGGTGCAGGGAAGTGCAGAACTCCTGGTCCTGTCATTCTCCTTCTGTGATTCTCTGCCATGTTTTCAGTTTGTGAGGTTTTAGTGGAGTTGGAGGCTGGAGCAGGGCAGGGAGAACATTTCTGTTCCATCCCAGGCTTCTGCCATCCTGCTGCAGCATCAGATCCCTAAACATTCCAGCTTCCAGCACTGCTGGCATTTAGCTCCTGGGTTTGCAAGGGAGGAAGGGAATTTAAGTTGTTGTCACCGGCCTCCGGTGGATCAGGAGCACACCCGAGCAGCAGGGAACCAAGGGATTATTCCCTGGGCTCTGAGGTGTGGTTGCTCTGTTAAATTGTGGGTGCTGGAATCTTCTTCTCTCCTGGAGTTGGGAATACTCGAGATTTGCAGTTCTGGAGGGCAGAGGAGAATGACCTGCCTGCAGCAGTGCTGCTGGTGGTGGCGATGGGATGAGAACAGAGCTCTCTGGTGAGGGCCCGTGTCCTTGTCCTGATGTCCTGAGGTGGTTTGGCCCCTCACAGGTGGAGGTTTGGGGGGCAGAGATGTGCCCGGGGCCTCACTGCTGTTGTGATCGAGGCCCTCCAGGAATTCCTCCCTCAGGATTCAGCCACACACTAAATTAGGCTCTGGATGAATCCCTGGACTGGTGCACCCCAGAGCAAATGTGACAGTGTGAGTTTGGGAAATGCTCTCTCTGCAGGGAGGTGCAGGGATGTCCCCTGTCTCCCTCTGCCACCCTGCCAGGATTGTTCCCTGATCCCCCTCCATCCTGGCTCTTGCTGACAGGGAAGCTGCTCCAGAGGCCAGCAGTGCCCTGTGGAGCTGCCATGACCTCTCCTGCCCCGGGCTGGATTTGACTCCACGCTCAGGATCCCATTACAAATCTCCTGAGCCACCCCGTGGCCCCATAAATCTGCCAGTGATAGGTTTAACAAAGCAGAGATTAACACAGCACTGCCACGGCACAACTGGGATGGAGTTCTGGCTTCTGGAGGTGCAGCCCAAGGTCCTTGGGGCTTTCACCAAAACTGCTTTGTTTGTAAACTTCCACCTGTTCTGCTTTGTTTTGGAATATCCTAAACCCTGCTCCACCCATGAGTTGTCCCCAGCCCCGAGGTGGCCTTGTCTGACCCCTCTTCCACTGCTGCCCCAGGAGCTGCCTGAGGATGGGTTTTATTTTCTGGCTGTGAGATTTTGTTTTTGTTCTAAGAAAATCATGAAGTTCTCTGAATAACAATAAAACCCCAGTAGTTTAAAATCGGCCTCGAAGTATTGAATTTTTACGAAATAGGCAATGCTGGAATCATGGAATTTAGGCTGGAAAAGACCTTTAAGATGATGGAGTCCAGCCTTTCCCCAGGACTGCCAAGGCCACTACTGACCCATGTCCCCAGTGCCACATCCACATGGATTTTAAATCCCTCCAGGGATGTAACTCCCACTTTCCTGATCACTTGGTCACCGTTTCTGGGAAGAAACTTTTCCTAATATCTGCTGTTCTCTTTCCATTCTCAACTGCTCCTAAAATCACAAGACCTTTAGTTAGAGGGGTCTCAGGCCTCATGAATTATGGCACCTTTTTTTTCCTCTTTTCTTCTACTAGTAATATTTTTCTGCCTTTTCTCTCTAAACTGTTAATTCAACGAAAGAAATTACCAAATTCTCCTCTCCCACTGCTGTGAGGAAGAAGGGTAGGTTAGCTGAAATGCTGGAGCCTGGTGAAAACTGGAGGAAACTTGGATAATTTCGAGTCAATAATGAGAGAGCTGCTACTCTGAGTATTGCTGTGTCAGAACTATGCAAAAATGTTGCTCAAGAGGATTTTTTAATAGCTGCCTTTGTTTTGGGAGATCTTTGTACTTCCAATTCCCTTCCGGAAGAGTTTATTTTCCAGGTCGTGCATCAAGGTGGAAGAACAGCTTTAAAATAACCCCCAAGGTCTGATTTCCTGAATTGCAGAGCTACACCAAAATAAAATGATGCTTTCTGAGGGGGGGATTGTTGCAAGGAGTTGAAGGTTCTTTCTGCTGGCACTGGGAGCTGGAAGTGGCTCACTGGCCACGAGCCAAACTCCATCAGCTCCACAGAAATATTCATAAGGTAAATCAATAATTAAGGCCCCTCTGCAAAAGTAATGCTGGATTTGACTCCAGTTGCTCTGCAGTGCCTGTTCAGACAGGGCTGCTTGGTTTCATTTATTTTCCAAATGAGTTTTAGGAATATTACCAAGATTTAAGGATTTTTGGGTTGGTTTTTTTTTTTTTTATGCTTCAGTTTGACTCTGTAGTGTATTCAGGTTATTCTGAATAGATTTCCTTATTCTTTTTTCACCCAGGGATTCTGAATTTTCACCCACTAGGTGATTTGCTGCTGTTCCAATGTTTTTGTAGGGCAAGCTGACACAGAAAACAGATGAGGATGGCAGCAGCATTTCCTCAGTCAGTACAGCTGAATTTTGCTGGTTTTCTAACGTGCTTTTATTTTCCCCATTTGTTTTCAACCGTGTTTTCAATTCTCAGTAGAGATAAAAAGCTTCAGGAGAATGGGATGGATCCTGTTTATTTCTTGGGCTTCATCAGCAAAACAGTAACAACCTTGTAGCTGCAGCATCCCTGCGACTTGTGGGGAGAAGAACTCCTTCAATCTGAAAAGTTCTCTGTAATTCCAGGGGGAATTTGCAGGGCCAGCCATTTATCCAGTTGGGAATGGAGACAGCATTCAGCAAATGTGGCCTCTCCCTTTTCAAAGGGAGGGAAGGCTTTAATTCCTGCTCTGTAGGCTGGAGGGAAGGAATGTGTTTTGTTCCACCTTCTGAGGGAGAAGCTCCGTGCTGGGCGGGACGTGCCTCGACTCACCAATCCCGTTGCCACCCCGTGAGGGTTTGCTTTGAAAAGATTCTGTCTTCCAGGCCTGCAATTATCCATCTTTTATTTATAAACCCTCTCCTACAAGAGCACTCAGGGTGCTGAAAACTATCTGGGAAATAATTCTCCATTAATTAAGCTCCTGCACGTCACGTGGCTCCGTTACCTGTGCTGGCAGTGTGAGGTGCCATAAATCCCCTCTGAGATCATCCCAGTAAAACTGGGCTGAGCACGGAGCCAGGGTGACAATGGCAGGGATTCAGCACAGCCAGGCTTGGCCAAGGGGAATCAGAGCTGGGTGATTTGGCACTTTGGTTTGTGCAGTTTCCTTGAGTGGTTGCATGACTCAGGCAGCCCCTTCAGGGATCCTTTTATTTCACCAGGTGTGGGAGAAAAGAACCCTCCTGCTCCCTTCCCAAACCCTCTGGCACCACAGAGGGACACAAGGGGACACAGGGACCTTGTGACCTGCAGCCCCACTCAGGTGGCTGGGCTTTAGACCCCCGTGAAGTCCCTCACCTGGAAAAAGAATTAGGAAGGAATTTTGGGAGAGGATAGGAATGTGCTGGTGGAGTGTGGGGCATGGCCAGACAAGCACAGGGAGCAGCTCAGAGCTGGGGCTTTTGTCCCTTCATCCCGTGTTGGTTCCTCCTCAAGTCACCCCCATCTCTCCCTTTTCTTGCCTGGTCATCCTCTCATCTTGTGTCATCCTGAAATGGGTCAGAGCATCCCACACTGGTTTGGGTTGGAAGGGACCTTAGATCCCATCCAGTGCCACCCCCTGCCATGGCAGGGACACCTCCCACTGTCCCAGGCTGCTCCAAGCCCCATCCAGCCTGGCCTTGGGCACTTCCAGGGATCCAGGGGCAGCCACAGCTCCTCTGGGAAACTTTCCAGGGTCCCCCTCTCCTTTTTGTGCTCCTGTGTGTGACCTGTGAGAATCTCTAATTTTGGGGGGTGGTTTCAAGCTAAAATCCCTCATCATACTCAAATGCCTCCTCCCAGTCCCCCAAATTCAAAGAAATCCAGGATTTTGTTGTCTGCCTCCTTCCTTTCTACTCAAGCCCTTGGGAATTCTGTTCTGAGCCATCTCACCTTGTCCATGGTTTTGGTGAGGGTTTTTTTTTGGGGGGAATGGATCTGGAACTGTGGATTCAGATGCCTGAAGGTGAGGTGTCATCTCCCTTCACATCACAACCTGCACACCCAGGGCTGGAGTCCACCCTGAGGATCACAGGGGATCAATCATGGAATTCCATTAGGGCTTCTCACCCTTAGCAGGCAGCTCTGAGCTCTCCTCATTTCCTCTCTCTGGGGAGTTTGGGGGAGTTGAGGTTTATTTATTTATTTTATTAAACCAGGAAATGTATTTGGTTATCTTTAATTTCTTTCATGGAGACTGCATTAGCTTCTGGTGACAGTGCTGCTCTGGGGGTAAATTTGGCATTTATGGTGAAGATCCTTTTTGAGCTTGTGAAATCTTCTTTTTCTTTCCTTTTTTTTTTTTTAATGCCTTTTAACTCAATAGGAAACCAAAGAAGTGCAATAATAATTGTCAATATGTCCGAATAGAATTCCTGGTGCTATCCAGGGGCCAGAGCAGAATCTCTCTGGCTGTCAATACAACTCCAGCAGGAATTGTGTGGGTGGATCAGAGCACTTATCCCAGCCATTATGCAGCAGTGGCACAAGTTAATGGAACAGATTGTCAGGGGGACTGTAGGAAGGAAGGGAGATGTGATTTATGGGTGGGAGATAATAACCTGCATGTAATGAGGAAGTTTGGAAAATAATACATGGAGGTGCACAGACAAAACGGTTGGCATCGCTCAGAAAAGAACATTTTATTTCTGGCTGCTTATTGCTTCCTTGAATTTCCTCCTGATTTTGGTGTTTAATGCAGGATGAGTTCCATTGGGGAAAAAAAAAACCAAACTGAAAGCAGTTATGTCGCTTCTGCAGGTGACAACAGGGAGAAATAGGGAACATGCTGAAAATGGGGATATTCGTGGTTGCTCACCCTCCCTTCTGGTTTGGGGCAAACCCTTTGGATCTGGAGGGTGTTGCCTCCGTAGGGTGGATGTGGCTTTTGTTATCTTGGAGGAAAACCTCTCAGAATTTAGGATATTATAACAAGAACACAAAAAAACCCCCAAAACCCCAAAAAACCCCAAAACAAAACCAAACATAAAAACCTGGGGCTGTGTAGATGTGGCAGTGAGGAGCTGGTGGCACAGAAGGAAGGCTCAGGAAGCTGGAGTGGGGTGACACAGGAAAAGCCCAACATCTCTCCAGCATCAGAGATCCAGCCAGGAACTCCTGAACAAAGAATGAGATCGATGTGGATTTGAAGCACAAAAACCCTCCCCAAAACCCCACAACTGCTTTAATTTCGTGCAGGCAGTGAAGATGCTCTGTGATTCCCCACATTCCTTTATTTCCTTTAGATATTTCCAGCCTTTCAGCTTCCCAAACAAAACTCCTGAGGAGGAAACCTGACCTGTGGAGCACTTGTAGGAGTTGCTGCTTTGCACTTGGAGCTTTTCAGCCCAGCAGATAAATCCCACTCGCAGGCAGGGCCTCTTCCAGCTGCGTGGAGCGCAGTTATTATGGAGTTACTCTTTCTTGAGGCCATCTGACATTCCAGGCATGGAATGCTCCGTGGAAGGGCTGGGTTGATGGCACCAGAGCTGTGTTTGCCTTGGTGGGGTGAGGCACTGACAGCTCAACTCAGGAATGAAGGGAATAAATGGGATAAGTGGATATTTGAGGTTGTGGGATTTTTGGCCTTGTTGCCTGGAGCTTGGGATGAGCAAAATGGGGGTAAGGAGGTAAAATTCCATTTGGGGAATGGTTCTGGAATATTCATAGCAGGGCAAGGCAGTTCATGCTGGGAGTGCAGAGCTTTGGCTGGCTGGGAGCATCCAAGTGTGGGAAGCTGTGAGGAGACAGATTTTGGGGTAGGTGCTGGCTGGTCCCCCCACTTTCCTGGGAATGGGGGGAATCTGGGATCAGGAGCCCCTCTCCAGGCTTGTGTCTTACGAGGGGCTGCGTGGGTGGCCCCAAACCCAGCAATTACCTCCTAAACCACTCAGAAATTGCCTTTTCATCCTGGAACTCCAAAACCCCGGGATGAAACAGCAGCACACACCGCAGGCAAACCCCTCCCTGCCTCCTTTCCCCCCGAGCTGGAGGAGCGGGCGAGTGGGAGCTCCTGATCTGCTCTCTTGGGGTCGAATCAAAGCGTGACAAAAATGGTTAATTGAGCAGAGCACGGGAGCAGCTGCTGCGGGGGGCACCGGTGGCACCTCCCCTCCCTCAGCTGAGCGTGGCACCGGGCACCAGCCACATCCTCAGCTTTGGAGGCCTCGTCAGTGGTGTCTTGGAAAAGGGGGAGCACCGGGAGCTTTGATGGGAGATGAGAAGGATGTCGCTTGCGATGGAGGATTCGTGTTTTAAACGTCGTGCTCGGGGTGGAGCTGGGGGAGCAGAGCTCTGTCTGAAGGGTTGATTGGCCTTTGAAGTGTCACACAAACCTGTTGTTTGGGGTGGTGATGCGTGTTTGGCTTGTAAGCAATTACGGCTGTTGCCAAGAGGGATCAGGGTTGTTCCGGGAGCGCGGGTTGTGCTGCGCCGTGTATCCGTGTGGGAATGTCACTCCCGGTGTCACTTGGGAATCTGGGAGCTTGGGGTGGTACCAGTCCCTCTCCAAATGTCATTGTAGGGCACCTCCCACGCAGCATCAGGTGGTTTGTTGGTGCTGAGGATGAAAATCACAGCAATTTCTGAATAAAAGACAAGTTCGGGGTGACGTAACTGTGATGGGCTGCCTGGTTTGGGTCCAGGCTGTGCTTTGGGGGACAACATTTGCTTGTTTAGCATAGAGATGAAACCAGTAGAGTACTGGGACTGTACTGGGAGCGTTCTGGGTCACCTGGGGCTCAGCAGAACTCAGGACCTGCAAACTTGAGCTCCTCTCAGCTCTGGGCATTTCTCACTGCACAGCTTTCACTGGTTTGTAGGAATGGACTGCAGAGCTTTTGCAGATATTTCCAGGGTTGTTGCCCCAATATTTGCAGGGTTGTTCCCCCAATAGTTACATGACTATTCCCCCAGTGTTTACAGGATTATTCCCCCAGTATTTATATGGCTGTTCTCCTAATATTTACATGGCTATTGCCCCAATATTTACAGGATTATTCCCTCGATATTTGTGTTGTTATTCCCTTGATATTTACAGAATTATTTCCCCAATATTTACATGGCTATTCCCCTGATATTTACAGGATTATTCCCCCAATATTTATAGGGTTATTCCCCCATTATTTACAGGATTATTCCCCCAGTATTTACATGACTATTCCCGTGATGTTTACAGGATTATTCCCCCGAAAGTTACAGGTTTATTCCCCCAGTACTTGCATAACTATTCTCCCAATATTTACAGGATTATTCCCCCAATACTTACAGGATTATTTCCCCAATATTTACAGGGTTATTCCCCCAATATTTACAGGTTTATTCCCCTGATATTTACAGGATTATTCCCCCAATAGTTACAGATTTATTCCCTCAATACTTACATAACTATTCTCCCAATATTTTCAGGATTATTCCCCCAATATTTACATGGCTATTCCCCCATTATTTACAGGATTACTCCCCCAATATTTATAGGATTATTCCCCTGATATTTACAACGTTATTCCCCAATATTTACAGGATTATTCCCCCAATATTTATAGGATTATTCCCCTGATATTTACAAGGTTATTCCCCAATATTTACATGGCTATTCCCCCAATATTTACATGGCTATTCCCCTGATATTTACAAGGTTATTCCCCAGTACTTACAGGATAATTTCCCCAATATTTACTTGGCTATTCCCCTGATATTTACAGGATTATTCCCCCAATACTTACGTGGCTATTCCCCCAAATATTTACAGGGTTATTCCCCTGATATTTACAAGGTTATTCCCCAATGCTTACAGGATTATACCCCCAATATTTACATGGCTATTCCCCTGATATTAACAGGATTATTCCCCCAAAACTTACAGGTTTATTCCCCCAATATTTGCAGGATTCTCCCCCCAATACTTGGCTTACATGGCTATTCCCCCAATATTTAGATGCCTATTCCCCCTCAATTCCCAGGAGGGGAAGGAAATATCCACCTCCTGCTGCCATTCCAGCTGCTTGTCTCCCACATCCACGGCTGCTGACCCCGATGTGAGCACACAGGGAACATATGCCACGTTTTATTTGCCAGCCATACAAAGGATGGGTTTGGAGCACCCAAAATGTCACATCTGTTCAGTCCACAGAACATTGTCCTGTCCCGTGCTCTGAATGGCTCCCTCTGTGGGAAATGCTGCATTTCAGGATGTCAGATCGGGATGATAAAGGGGTTGAAATGTTCTTTATCTCATGGAGTCTCTCCTCTGTTTGCAGCAAGGGAAGCCCTACGTCTTTGACAGGGTGTTACCTCCTAACACAACCCAGGAACAAGTTTATAATGCCTGTGCCAAGCAGATTGTCAAAGGTAGGTGTTGTCTTTGTTTGTTATCCCTGCCTGGGGGGAGGGAAAAGGATGTCTCTGTGCCCTCAAGCTGTTTAAAGACTGGATAATGAATGTTTGGATGTCTGAAGGGGAGTTTAGTAATTAGTAATTCCAAGCATTTCCTTTTTTTAAGGGCTTGTCTGTGTGGAAACAAAACCAAACATCAATGCTGAAGGAATTGGAGCAGTTGTTCCTTACTCCCTCCTTGTTGTTCCACACAAACACTTGGTTTTTGGGATATAAGGGACAAAAAGTGTGTTCTTCATGCAGTGTGAGACTGTTCAGCCCAGGATGAGCGTGGAATGTCTGTGTAATGGAGTGGGAGGATGGGCCATTGAAGGAGAGTGGGGAAGGCCCTGGTTTGGGAGTTGCTTTGCATGCAGAGAGTTTGCATTTAAAACTGGAATCAGGACACAGGTGCCTCTTGGAAAACACCCTGGTTCTTGGAACAAAACCTTCAGAAACTGTGGAAATTTTAAGATTTTCACTGCAAAATCATTTTTCTGGGATGCATTTTAATCACCTGGCATACTCCCCCAGTGCTGAAGTCACCCTCACGCTTGGTTCTGGTGCTGGCTGATCCATCCATGGTGATATTCATAAAATCATGGATATGCTGAGCTGGAAAGCACCCACAGGATCATCAGTCCAGCTCCTGGCCCTGCACAGGACACCCCAAAAATCCCACCAAGAGCCTGGGAACGTTGTCCAACCACTCCTGGAGCTCAGAGCCAGTTTTGTGACCACATTGCAGCTTCCAGGGGTTATGAGCAGAGCTGTCATTGTTCCCTGGCCTTGTGGGGTGTCCCTGTGCCCTCCAAGGTTTTTATTTTGGTGTTTTGGGGTCCTGCTCCAAGCCTTGGGTGCAGCTCTGCTGGAATTTGTTTGGCTCACTCAGACAACCTCGAGCAACCCGAACTGGGGCAGCCCAGGTGATGGGGGGGAAGGACCAGAGGGAAAATTATTTGATGTTGGAGAGCAGAAATGAGGCAGAACTCTTCTCAGAGGGGTCTGATTGCAGCAGCTCTGCCCTCACATGGGTGAGCCTTTAATAAAAACCGGATTTGTGGAGTTCAGGGATCGTTAGTTCGGGTTGCTGACACACCACTGAGCTGCCTGGAAGTTTGGGGAGCTGTTTCAATCCTACAGGGTGTGCTGCTTGGGAATTTGTGGAGGGCCTTTATATCCCCTGTGGAAGTTGGGTTTCCTCTGAAAACGGTGAGAGGAATAAAATCCTTTGTGAGAGGAATTGGGATGAACTGAATCCCTGACTGAATTGTCTTTATGAACCAAGGAGAAAGGCAAATACTTCCTAAAATCCCATTCGAAAATAGAGCTTAAACATATTTTCCATGTGGGTTGATTTGGACTTTCCAGGTATTTTGAAAGGCAGAGTTGGTGAGGGGAAGGTTTGGAAGAAAGGGAGAGAGAAATGGGGGGAAAAGAGAGAAGGAGAATGGGAAGGAGAGGGGGAAGAGGAGAGGGCAAGACAGGGAGGGAGGGAGAGCACAGCAGCCCTGGAGTGAAGCTCCTGAGCTCTGGACTTAGATTTCCTTCCATTTAATCTCCATTTTAAAGCCTAATAAAGTCCAGGCTGTGGGATGTTCCTGGTGGGCTGGATTCCCTGGGATTTCCTGCATGGAGAGGTGGGGCTGAGTGTGGCAGAACTTGGGGGCACCGTGTGAATCCCTGAGGGTTTTCCAGGCCGGCTCCCCAAGGTTCCCGTTGGCTCTCAGGTTTCACTGCGCTCCCATGGCATGGCTGATGGCTCCATTGTGGTTCCTGCCATCCCAGAAGATGCCAGCTGGCCCTGGAGCAACTCTTGGAATAACTGTATTGACAATCAGAATCACCCAAACGAGGGGGTTTTCACTAAACAAAGCCTGGGATTAGGTTTGAGCAAACAGCTCCGTCCCTGCCCAAGTGTTTCACATTCCCGAGGTGAGGAACGTGGGAAACAGGGAGTTTTTGGGAGGAGAAAGGGGCTCCCGAGGGCAGGAGTGCCAGCAGTGGGAATGTGTGTGGAATCACCACTGGGAATTGCTTCTTTTTAACCAAAACTCCCAAACAGCCCCAAATCTGCCAGGTCACAGCATGGTGTGATTGCCACCACTTCTGCTTTGCTTCCCATCGCTCTCTGTTGCCCAAAAACCCCGGTTTTTATCTCCTGACTCCACCCAGATGGACGTGTGGGCCTGGATTTTGCATTTTTCCTGCAATTCCGTGGAGGGGGGAATGCCTGGGAGCACTGGAGCACCTCAGTGCACGTTTGTGTGGCCTGGGAGGAGGAGAAAATGGCTTTAAAGGGTTTTTTGGGTGCCGGGGTTGCTCCCACTTGGGAGCTGAGTGACTTTTCTGGTTCTTTTCTGGGGCTTCAAGTGCAGAGTTGCAGAATTGGGGAGGTTATGGGTGAAAAAAGAGAAGTACAGGGCTAAAAATGTGGCCGTGGGAATGTGTTTGTTGTTTCCACCCTCAGGAAAAAAAGGCAGCAGCTGAGGGGCAGAGGAGGATTTTGGGGAAAAACTGGGAATCACTGTGGGCCAGGAATTGACAAAAACACTCAGACTTCCTTTTTTTTTTTCTGGGAATTACGTAAAAATCCCACCTGATCTTGGTTCAGTCCCTTTGTTAATCTGATTTTTTCCCCCCTCCCTCTGGAGTTTTGTTCTTTCTGTCTGGGGCTGTTTCTCTCTGGATTCAGTGCACAGATGGTCCATAAATGACTTCAGGTGGAAAATCTTCCAACAAAAATAACCTCAATACTGACACCTCTGACTTGTTTTCACTGCAGGTGATGCAGAGGGCTATATTTTTTCTTAATAGGATAAGGCATTTTTTGCTAATTGAGAAGGTAAATGACTTATCTCTGCTTCCTCCAGCAAAATGCAAATATTGATGCAAATTCTGAGCAATTTTCTTACATAACAGTTGATTAATCAGGTTATTTTCCCCCTTGGCTATAAGCTCAGTTGGTACCTTGCATTTACCTGGAGATAATAACCCTTTTCTTCCCCTTTTTCTTCCTTTTTTTGTTTTCAATTCAAGCTATTTTTTAAAAAAAAAAATTAACCAAATTTGGCAGGAAGATGAAATCTTAGTAATCAACCCTTATGGAATATTACAACTGGATTTTTTTTATCCATTCCATAATTATTTATAATCCATTATTTTAAACTTTGTTTCCTTAAAGCAAGCAGTGTCTCCATTTTTGTGGGCAGCTGAGGATGTTAAATTTATTAAAAATGTTAATTCCAGAAGGACAGTAATTATGGCCTCTAACTTTGTCATTCTCTTTGAGTTCAAGACTCTTTTTCTATTTTTCTAATGTATTTTATTCAATCTTCCTTTCTGTCTGGAGCACCTACATGGAGATGCAGAAAAGGGGATTATTTGTGTGTTTATGTAAATGCCATCTATATGACATATCATCTGTAATATAATCTAATTAATTTCAATTTTTTTTTTTGCCTGGAAACCTCTATTAATGGAGATCCAGAGGATGGGAAACATCACAAATACAATTCACAGCCCTCCCAGACTGCTGGAAGTGGGCATTAACCACTGCAAAGTCAATATTTTGGTATCTGAATCCAGTGTCGAATTATTCATTCTGCCCTGAGAGAAGCTGGTTTTCAAATTCCTGTTCATTTGACTTTCTTCTTGCTTTGCAGACAGGCTTGGAAATTAATGAGGCCATGAACTGTGGTCCAGAAGCAGGAAATAGAATGTGAAGTTTATAAGAAGGAATATCTGTGAATTTGTCTGATTTTCTCCAGGGTGCCTGATGGTTTTAAATGCAGTTCAGCTTTTTCTTTCCTGTGTTCCACAGATGTTTTGGTTGATATCTGATGTCCACAGAGATTTTTTCCCCCCAGGAGAGTGGCAGAGATGCCAATAATTCTACAATTCTCTAATTTAGATTTTATTATGATTTTTTTTGGCCTAAATTAACTCAATATCTCATATTTTCCCCATTTTTTATTACCCAAACTACTTCCTAGTTCAGCTCCAACACTTTAAAGACTTAAGAAATGCTGATAATGCAGCTTGAGGATGTCATTAAAGAGTTTTAATTGTTTTCCTTCTCCTTGCAGATGTTCTGGAAGGCTACAACGGCACAATCTTTGCTTATGGACAGACCTCATCAGGAAAAACACACACGATGGAGGTACAGGGGCAAAATCAAACCAGTTTGGGGGGAGGAGGGAAATTCCATGAGCCAATTACCTGGGCAGGGCAGATCCCTGGAGCTCTGAGCTGGGAGAAACATGGAAAAAGGGATTTGGGAGCGTTCAGCTCCTGCCTTCAGCAGTTCAGTCCATGTGGATTTTTTCCCGAGTTTTTTCCACAGATATCTGAATAAATCCCAAATTTATTTGGAGCAAATGAGCAGAACACATCAGGTGTGGCTTCTCCTTGTTTGTCATTACGGGAATGTTTGTGTTTCCAAGGGTTTGAGTGGGATTTGTGAACCCACAAAACTCTGCGGAGGATTAGGGAAATTCCCACCTTGGTTCTTGGGTTTCTCATTTGCAGTCTCCTTGTGGGAATGCCCCTCTGGCATCCTGCAGCACAGATGGGGTTGGAATTCTTGGAGAAGGGCATGGAATTACAGCAAATTCCAGGGGCTGAAGTGCTGAGTCTGTTCATATTCCTGCCACACCGGGGGTGACAGAGCAGGGCTTTTCCTGTGGTTTGTGGGGTTTTTTCTGGGGTCAGGCAGAAGACATTTAGATATTCCTGCTGAAATTCCAGGATTTCATCCTTGCATGAGGCTGCTCCTCCCCAAAACTGGGTGTTGGTGGCTTGGGGCATCTCAGCTCTGCTGTGAGCTTGGCAAAGCTGGGCTCTGGGGGAGTTAAAACCGAGTTTTCCTGGGTTCAGCAGCACACCGTGGTTTTGCTCCAGAATTACCACAGGTGAGCCACAAAAACCTGAAGGTTAAAGGACAACGGGAGCCACGGGGCCTTGGGAAAATCGCTGCATTCCTGGAGGGTGCAATCAGTGGTGTCTAATTAAGTCTGTCCTTGGGAGGAGGGGGGAAATCACTGGCTCAGCCCTCACAGATGGCACAATCCTCGAGTAATCCACCAGCTCTGGGTGTAATTAAATCAGAATGTCTGCAGGGCTCGAGCTGGTGCTTCCACATGGCCGGGGAAAGATCTGCTAAAGCCAATTTATATTCAGAATGAGGAGCGGTGCTAAAGGAAATGACCGTGGTGGAACGGCTGTTTTCCTCCTTTAATAAAGGAAAAGCTGTCGTTTCAAAGTGGAATCAAGTCCACATTCAGCTTTAATCCCCCTCTTAGCCTAATGTCCTCTTGTAAAGTTGCTAAAGTGTGTTGTGGAAGGGGGGAAAAAAATAGTCTGAAGTTGAAGAAATAGTAAATCCTCTTGGAAAAGCTGTTACGGGGGATTTTCTGGGAAATGGGAAATGCTTCACAGTGTTGGTGTTAAGCTCCACCAGGACATGGGGCTAGAACACAGCCAGGACAGCCTTTCTGACAGGCACAGATCTTCCCTTGCCACCTGAATAGCAGGATAAAACGTGAAAAAGAGCATTTTTTTACCCAAAAGTTAAATTGATGGGCTTTGACCCCACAGCAGAGCTTTCAGTGCTCGGTCCCCCTAAATTGGTGTTGTTATGTCAACATCCTGAGTGAAACCAGCTCTGCCTCAAATGTTGTGCTTCACCTGTGGAAATTAATGTTTTTATTAAAATCTGAGCTTTAGTGAGCAGAGAACTCTTCGGGGGGATTTCCCAGCTGCAGTGGCAGCAGCACCACAGTTTTCCAAACCCTTTTTCTGTGAGGTCACAGCCGAATCCATGAGAATATTTGTGGTTTCTTTCTATTTTTAATTCCAGCTTTCCAGCCCACCTTTACCTTGCTCTTCCCTTCCTGTTTCTGGTCTCTCTCTTTCAGTGGGAGACTCCCTGCCCATGGACTGAGATGAGCTGTAAGGTCCCTTCCAACACAGACCATTCTAAAAATAAAAGTGGAATCCACTTCCATCCCTCTTTGTTTGAATAAAAATCCACAGAAATTTCCACTGATTTAAACAGTGGCAGCTGTGGCTGAGTGTCCCTCACACTTCAGGTTTTACACCTGGATTTCTCCTCTGAGCTAGAGGAGCTGTGGAAAGCAAAATACAATTATCATGGGGCTTGCTGGGCTTGGGAGAATATTTAATTAAATGCATTTATTGTCATTTCCTAAAAAGTTTTTTAAGGGATAAGTTTACCTGGTGCTGCCAGAGGTCTCTGCAGCACAAGTTGGGAATCCAAAGGCTCCTCTGGCTGAGGAGAAATCCAGCTCCACCAAAACCACTGCAGGGAAGGGGATCAGAGTGGCTGGAGCATTCCTGGTTTTGTGGCTGCCTTAGGAATTCCATGTTCTGCTGTGCTTTGGAGTTGTAGGCACAGCTTGGGTTGGATTTGAGTGCCCTGAAGGAATCCCAGCAAATCCCTGTTTATCCCAGTTTAGGAAAAGCTCCTTTCCCCTCTTAGGGAAAACTGCCTGAGCAGCAGCACAGGGTTGGTTCCAGTGAGATTTTCAGGGATTTCTTGGGGGAGAAGGGATGGAGAGTGTGGAAATGGGGCTGCAGTCACTGTGTGGTGGAGCAAGGCAGAACAAAGTCTTGGGGGGTGTTTGTATATTCAAGTTTTCCCCTTCCTCAAGGATTTAATTAATTTAATCACCTTTTTTTCCATTCTCTCAATCTGAAATAAAATGATGCCTCAGATGGGAAGGATTTGGTAGTTTTGCAGCAGTTTAATGAGATGTTGGGT
The DNA here is from genome assembly GCA_013398055.1 of Ifrita kowaldi. Lineage (NCBI taxonomy): Eukaryota > Metazoa > Chordata > Aves > Passeriformes > Cinclosomatidae > Ifrita > Ifrita kowaldi. Next base: position 65,192 of record VZRS01009177.1, on the reverse strand, counting down.
GTGGTGTAAGGGTTTAACTGCTGCAGTAGGGGGTGTGATTTTATAACATAAATAAAATATCCATGGTTTAGCTCCAGCTGAACACTGCTTTGTAGGAAAAGCAGTCAGCAATGGAACTGATTTATCCCTTTTTTTCCCCCCCCTCAAGATGTTTGTGGAATTCAGGGGCAGGAACCCAATCAGTGCTTTAACCACAGGCTGTGGGGTGGAGAGAGAGGTGGTGTCAGTTCTTTGTGTGAGATTGCCTTCACCCCTGGCTGGTGCTGGGAAATTCACTGCCATTCCACTGGCTTTGGGTAAATGAGGCAGTGGCTAAAATTAATATTTTAGCCTATATTTTAGGCCAAAATTTTTTATATATTATATATACATATATATATATATAATATATATTATATATTATTAAATCTTATAATAGAGATAATTATATATAAACACAAAATTGTTATATATTAACACAATATATTTCTATATTAATAGAATATATAGAATTTATATATTACATATTTTATATATTATTATATATATGCAATATCTATATTTTTCACTCTATTTAAGGATGTTCACTCCTTAGGATATCCTAAAATATAAATATCCTAAATATCCTAAAAGGATATTTAAGATTTTAGCTCTAATAAAGGCTGAAAAAGTGGGAAAACAGGTCAGTGTGACCCACTGGTCACTGACAAACATAATAAGAAAAACCACATGCACGTGTGTGGGATTTTCTTCTATTTTGCTAAAAAAAAAAAAGTCGGTGTTTAATAATTTTTAGCAATTACAGATCAAATCTGACCTCCCATGATTGGGAATTGGGTGCTTACCTGCTATAATTTTCAAAAATAATAACAATTCCCTACCACTGTTTGGAGTAAGAATCTTTTCTGTGCTGACGAGGGCAGTTTTAATTGGACAAAGATTTATCCCAGAGGTGTGCCAGAGATTCCAGACACTGTGTTCTGGTGGAACCTTCGACTGCTGACTTGTTGTTGCATATTTAAGCAGTTTCATGAGACGTTTGGAAGCAGCATTTCAAGTGTGAGCTGTGGTCAGAGAAGGGTTTTAGCTCAAATTTAGGTTTCTGTTCCCATTTCCGTGGCATTGCCCGGGAAAGCAATGCAGGGAGAGGAGCCACGCAGGGAGATTGTTGGGATGATAATATTCAGTTAATATTCAGTTAATATTCAGTTCCTGGAGGAGCAGGGGAAGGTGCTTGTGCAGAGGAATATGGAAAGCAGGAGTGTTTGTGGGGCACAGCTCCCTGGCAATAGGCCCAGTGAGCTCCNTCAGTCAGAGGGTGAGAGTGGAAACAGCAGCAGGAGCTGACAGGACAAAGGGATTCTCCCTGGGGTGAGGAATTCCAAGGTGAGGAGTTGGTTCTGCCACCTTCTCTGAGCACTAACATCAAGTTAACCCCTCCCCAGAGCAATAAACATTCATAGGGACCCTCTGGAAGAGGGAAGTTTGGATAAATCTCCCTCCTGTCTTGTCCCTGAGGGAGGATTCCCGAGTTACCGTTCGGTTTTGTGTCCGCAGGGAAAGCTGCACGACCCTCAGCTCATGGGAATCATCCCCAGGATTGCACACGACATCTTCGATCACATCTACTCCATGGATGAGAACCTGGAGTTCCACATAAAGGTAAATGTGGACTGACATGTTATGTAATGGGTCGAAGGGAAGGAAATCCATGGAAAATCTGCCTTGGAATGCTGTGGGGGGGTTTTTTCCTCCATCCCTTTTATGACTCAAAATCCAATATTTATTACTCAGGGTACTTCCTAGAAATCACCTCATGCAGCTACTGGGATTTTTTTCTGGAGTGTGTGTCCGGCTCAGGTTTGCTGGAACCACACTTTGGGCAGCCAAATATTGATTTAACTGCAGCTTCTCCAGAGATTGGAGCCCACTGGGTATGGCCAGAAATCCCACAGAGCTGCAGGACATTTGGGAAAAGACTGACATCCTATCTCAAGGACATGGGGTTGGAAGTGGGGAGAGATTGGGCAATCCATGGAAGGATGTTCAGAAGTNTTTGTCAGTCAGAGGGTGAGAGTGGAAACAGCAGCAGGAGCTGACAGGACAAAGGGATTCTCCGTGGGATGAGGAATTCCAAGGTGTGGAGTTGGTTCTGCCACCTTCTCTGAGCACTAACATCAAGTTAACCCCTCCCCAGAGCAATAAACATTCATAGGGACCCTCTGGAAGAGGGAAGTTTGGATAAATCTCCCTCCTGTCTTGTCCCTGAGGGAGGATTCCCGAGTTACCGTTCGGTTTTGTGTCCGCAGGGAAAGCTGCACGACCCTCAGCTCATGGGAATCATCCCCAGGATTGCACACGACATCTTTGATCACATCTACTCCATGGATGAGAACCTGGAGTTCCACATAAAGGTAAATGTGGACTGACATGTTATGTAATGGGTCGAAGGGAAGGAAATCCATGGAAAATCTGCCTTGGAATGCTGTGGGTTTTTTTTTTTTTCCTCCATCCGTTTTATAACTCAAAATCCAATATTTATTACTCAGGGTACTTCCTAGAAATCACCTCATGCAGCTACTGGGATTTTTTTCTGGAGTGTGTGTCCGGCTCAGGTTTGCTGGAACCACACTTTGGGCAGCCAAATATTGATTTAACTGCAGCTTCTCCAGAGATTGGAGCCCACTGGGTATGGCCAGAAATCCCACAGAGCTGCAGGACATTTGGGAAAAGACTGACATCCTATCTCAAGGACATGGGGTTGGAAGTGGGGAGAGATTGGGCAATCCATGGAAGGATGTTCAGAAGTGATTTCTGAATTCCTGGTGCACAGGCTCCTTCTGATGGAGGTCCAAGGCTCCTTTGGAACAGCTGCCATGTTTTTCCATGTCCCTTCCTTGATCCCAGCCGTGTGATGTCCCCCATGCTTCGGAGTGACCTTTAATTCCCGCTGTCCATCCGGTGTCCCGGGGAGCTCTCAGCCATGGGGGGCACTGGTCCATCTGGCAGAGCCAGGGTCAGGCTGCAGCTTCTTTCCAAGCAGATATCAGTAAAACTGCCACGGATTGCAGGGAAAAGGAGTTCTCTGTGTCATCCCTGCCCCAAAACAAAACCAGACCGAAGTGCTTCGGTAGCTGAGCACAGAGAGATGTGAAAACCCTCTCCCTTCTCCTGCTGCTCACTGAGAATGGAGCTCTCTGTCCTTTCTGTGCCTAAAAGTTAGAGATAAAGTGACTTTTTAGTGCTGTTTCTGTTAAATCCTTTGAAGTGCTCCTGGGGGAATATTTGTGTATTTATTTTAATAACCTTGCACCTCTGAACCAGCTGCTGGAAGGGCTCAGTCATTTATTGGGAACCTCCTCAGCAATGAGGTACAGGTAGAAAAAAATATTACAAATAAACCATGAAATACTTTCAGAGACCTTGGATTGTAAAATATGGAGAGACCCCTCTGAACTCCCACACTGATTCCCTCCCCTCCTCTGGAAAGCTTTTCTGTGGCTGCTGCAATACCAAGAGATGGGGACTCCAAGCTGTAGGAAATTCCTGGCCTGTCACGTTGGAAATCACATTCTGCCAGCACTGTTCCAATGGTTTCCCACCAGAGCTGGTGAATCTCTCCCAGGAAAGCTGCCTGAGCAGCAGAGAGTGGTTGTACGAGGAGCTGTCAGGGAGAGAAATGTTCTGTTATCAGCAGCCAGGATTTAACCAAACTCTTCTAATGACTGAGCCAGCACTGAAAATTAATAGTATTTTTTTCCTCTCTCTCTCTCTAGTGGGGATCCATTTAGAATTTGGTCTCTCCTCCATGTGTTGGTTTTCAATGTGAAATACTAAGTCCGGCCTAACTGGGCTGTTGGAATCAGCCGGTCCAGAGGAGGGCTTTAAATGGGGAAGTAAAGGCACAAAAGCAAAATCTATCTGTATTTAATAGCAGTTGTTGCATGGAAAGATCAACTCACCTGTATAAAAAGCCCAGACATTATTCTTCAGATGAGAGAAAATGAGACTTCACTAAATACCAGGAGTTCATTGAGACCTGGAATGCAGCCATTCCTGCTAAATAATCTGGATAAACCTTAATTAGGGAAGGGCTAGGCCTTACTCTCCTCACATATTTCTGTTTGCTTCTGTGAGTCAAATACCCTTTTATTAGGAAACTCATTCATTCATTCATTCTCCTTCTCCTTAATTTTTTTTTTCTTGAGGACAATTGTCTCTCTTTGTTACAGCAAAGCTCATTTTCATTTTCTTCTTTGGATTTGATTCAAGGCAGAACCATCACGTGTGCTTCATTTAAAAGTTTAATTTCATATATATCTCTGAGGCTTATGGAAATTGTATGGTAAAGGTACTCCCTGCTTTTGTGGGGGTGAAAATCAATGTACAATCTCCTACAGTCCTCAAACCCGACCCTTCTCGTGGTGCAGCTGCACAGATGTGGCAGGAGCTGGATTGGTTTGATTCAGTTCAATATTTTTGTCAATTTTGCCTATGTTACCCAAAAAAAAAAAAAGAAGATAAGTTTTGCCTGAAGATTTTTTTGTGTACTTTCCTGATGAATCATTGATAAATGGAGGAAGATCAATGGCTTGTAAATCATTCAGGCTACAAGTGTGCTCCCGTGAAAGATGTAATTCAAACTGTGTGGGAGGTGGGGTTTTATTTTTACTTTGGTGCTTTGACAGGGCTGGAAACGTAGAGACAGCAGTACATTAAATCAGCAACGTTTAAATCTGTAATGTTTGTGATTATTTAATTAGGTTTCCTACTTTGAGATATATTTGGACAAAATAAGGGACCTACTTGATGGTAAGTGCTGTGCTTCTTACGTGACTGAGCGCCTTGGCTTCTTCATACAGAGCTTTGAACCAAAGCCTGAGGGGAAACTGACTTTATTTGGGAGGGGATTAAATGTAAACCGTGTGCCAGGGTTTGAGCAGGAGAATTTTGCAGTTTAAATCATCTGATCTGTCTCCTGTGCACCTGCCTGTGCAGAGCACGAGCTTCGCTCTGAATCAGAGGGCGCTGAGGATCTCACAGCCTGCAAGGCAGGGCTGGGCCTCCTTGGCCGTGTGTGTTCCTCAAGGAAAACTGATTTTGAAATGCAGGGAGTGTTTTAGAATTATCCCTTGCTTCTGTCAGGCAGTTTGGTGGGGAGGATCTGCTTCTTGCACAGTTCACGTCTCTACCTCTGCATGTTGTGTGTTAACGAAGGTGAATTTGTTAATGAGTGTGAGGGCAGAGATGGCTTTAAATGTAGAAATGGCTGTAAATGTAGAAGTGTCTGTAAATGTAGAAATGTGTGTAAATGTGGCACTGAGCTGTTCTGAAATCCAGGCTGCTCTCCTGTCTCCTCTGCTTTGCCAAAACCCAACTTAGTCTGGGCTTATTTGATTCACCCAAGCAATAAACAAAAGCTTTTGTGCCCCAAAGTTGACTTTGAATAACCAGGTACAAGACTGACAGAGCAGGGAACAACTTCTGTGTGTCAGAAATACTGGAGGTTCATAAGGAGTGGGGAGTGACTGCAGCTCTCATTTACAAATTCCCATCCCCAAAATGTGTCTGTCATGCATGGAGCTGACACATTATTTATCACCTCTGGAATATTCCTAATGATCTCCACATCTTTTCCAGTGTCAAAGACAAACCTCGCTGTACATGAAGATAAAAACAGAGTCCCCTATGTTAAGGTAAAAGAATAATTTAATCCTCAGCTTTTCATTCTTTCCCACATGTGCATTTATTTACACATTTCCATTTGCATCCAGCGTGTTTGCTGAAATAATTCGACTCGTGTTTGAAGCCTGGAACGTTCAGGTTGTGTTGGTTCCTGGGTTTAAACAAGTTTCCTGAAATATTAATGGGCTCAAATCATGTTTGTTTTATTTTCCTGACTTTGAACGTTGCCATTTTGTTAGGATGCTGTTAAATTTTAAGTATTCACATTCCCCTTTCATGTCAGAAATGAAAGGGAACAACCTGAGGAATTTTGTTCTTTAATATTTCGCTGTGTGGATGCTGTAATCTCACAAGAGCTCAGAACACATTGGTTGGGTTAGGAATTAGTTGTACGACTTTCTGGGCCCTCACTTGAATGCAAAATGCTTGACATGAACATATGTGAGCCTAAATTATAGATATATAATATTTTTCTGTTTATTCTCAGCCTGAGGAGCAAAAAAGCCCCATAAAATTAAATTATTCAGTGCTGTTGCATTAAGAGAGAAGGACTTTGCATTTTGTCTTTTAGTTTGAGGGGGGAAAATTAACTTGGATGTGAAAACTAACCCAAATTAGGAATATGTGTTGTAACACTCCATGTTTTCCATGGAAAATTTCGTGCTGTGTGTTTGGATTTCACTGAATCTTTAATCTTGTGGAAAAAAATTGGCTCCCAAGCTCCCCCTGAAAGTCACCCCAAGGCGCGTTCGGGTCCATTGCCTCGCCAACGATCCTGTGGGATGTTGATGGTTCTCCTAATTATTTTGTTCATTAGTGCTAAATGCTGCTCGTGCTAAACATTCCTGATCCATTCCTGCTAAACCTTCCTGACTTGCCTGTCCCCAGGGCTGTACAGAAAGATTTGTATCCAGTCCTGAAGAAGTTCTGGATGTCATCGACGAAGGGAAAGCCAACCGGCACGTGGCCGTGACAAGTGAGTGCCCATGGAATTCTCTGGCTCTCCTGAGGGGGTGGTTGTGTTTCCAAGGGATTTATTGATCCCTCCCATCCACCAAGGACTCAGAGTTACTTTGTGAACGATTTAATGCTGCTGGGATGATAACACTTCCAATTAATTGACTGTACTTTTGTACAGAACCTCCACTGACTCTCGGCTCTGAGCTCTGAATTTAAGGCCTGGCATGAACTGGAATTGCTCCATGAAACATCACAGCACGGATTTGGGCTCAGACTGAAGATATTTTGGAATTATGAAGAGCTAAAATGATGTGCTCACGTTTTCCTCTGGGCTGCAATTCTCTGGTCAGACAGCAGCCAGAGAGTGCAGGGCAATTTTCAGCCTCTGCCTGTTTATCCCAGCAAAGCAGGGGCTTGGATTGGGTTCCAGTGATGGCAAAGCAAACAAATCTTCAGGAATTAAACCCCCAAAGAATCCAAACTTGCTGATGTTGTGTTGCATGAATGGGGATAAAAGGGCCTCTTCCCCAGTTTACACTGGAAGATGTCCCTGATCCACACAGTGAATTTGGCAGAACCTCAGTTTATAATGAAATTCTTGGTGGTGGGGTGGTATTTTGGGTATATTTGGGATTTTTTTGTGTTTCTATTTTAAATTTTAATTTAATTTGGTTTCTTTTGATGCCCTGGTTAACTCCTTTCTCTTCTTTGTCCCTGCCTTCTTCCTTTGGTAAATATTACATTGCTTTTTTTTGCCATCATACTGGTAGAAATTTATTCTGAGCAACATTTCCTCCCACTGTTCCTGTTCTTTTCTTTAACAAAAAATACCCAAATACAAATTTGCTGAGTGAGAAAGTGGTTCCTTGATTCTTAGTATTTTCTTTTTGCTACTTTATGAAATTCCAGCATAACCTGGTTACAACCAAGCTTAATTTTAAGTGGAAGCTGAAACTGTAGCTGTGTTTTACCTGTGACCTGGGCAAAGGGGGATTTTCACCTAGATAAGCAATAAAAAAAGTGACATTTGAATTTAAACTGTGTGGTTTGGGGGAAAACTTTGGCTAAAGGTGAGATCCCCTCCCAGAGTTACACCGAGACCTGTGCAGCAGCTTCTTTGGGATTTGGGATTTGGTAGCCAGGGGCCAGCTGGGATGGGGTGGAATTCCCTGAATTTAAAGAAAACATGAAAGGCATTTAAAGAAAACATGAAAGGCATTGAACCAAAAGGCCTGACCTGTGGTTGCAGATATGAACGAGCACAGCTCGAGGAGCCACAGCATCTTCCTCATCAACATCAAACAGGAGAACGTGGAAACGGAGAAGAAGCTCAGTGGGAAGCTCTACCTGGTGGACTTGGCTGGCAGTGAGAAGGTAAATTCTCCTTTCCCCTGGGCTGCTCCCACTGGGATCACCACGCTGAGGAGGTGAGGGTGTCCCAGAGAGGTTGCACAGAGCTCTCACCTTAGATTATCATTAGCAGGGCTGGTTTAATTTTTTTGTTTAATGTGGGCTGGAGGAAAGGAGCAGATCAGAATTATTGGGGTGAAAGGCAACCCCCTCAAAATCTGCATTTATAATGGAGTGAGCTGAGCCAGTGTACTTTTATATGGCTTTACATTGACATCTGTGGAGCTGGAAAAAGGAGTGTAATTAATATATAATTTATCAAATTAGATGTTTTCACTTGCTCATATTGTCATCTCCTGGTTCTAGGTTTTTCTGTAATTATTTCACATATTAAATGGATGAAATACCAGCAGTTAATGCAGTTTTCAAGTCTACTTGAAGCTCCCTGAATCTTGATTGTGGTGACTATTTCTGCTTTCCAATGTAGAAAAATAAACCCCAGAAAAATAACTTTTATCTATTTACCAAAAGAGGAAAGGTTTACAGCAGTGCTGCAATGCAAAAATGTTGCCCTGTTCTCATGCTGATGTCTTCTGGAGGGTTCAAAATCAGGTTTATTGGGATTTTGGGTTGCTCATTGGGACGTGTTAATTGATAACCCATGGGTACAGTGCAGAAGTGATTTGTCAGAGTAATTAATCATGGTAATGTCTATGATTGCATATGAATGTTAAATTAAAACCTCTTTATGATGTTTACAAAATGAGGGCCTAGGCAGGCACTGCTCTCCTCTGAAAAATAAACTTTTGTGGTTTGTTATGTCTGGACATGGAACAGAAAACCTGAGATTTGGGGTTCTGTGGGTAGATTGTCTTCCTAAAAGACACAACTATTTGTATTTTATGGCATTTTTAGGTGAAAGTACAGATAGTTTTAATTTAATAAAAAATATATGGCTTTATCCTACATTTGGCTACTTTGGGAAGTTACTCGTTTTGTTTTATTTGTGTGGTAGCAGAAAGGAAAAAATACCAGCAAGTTAGAATTGTTTGAAATAGAATTGAGCAGGTTTTAGGATACATTTGGTGTGTAAATGGGTAAAGGTGTGAAAATGGCTTGTTGGCCTGCAAAAGGAGGCAGTGGCCATGAACAAAACCTGGCCTGATATTTTGGGTCTGTGCAAGCCAAATACAGAGCCAAGGTGCTCATTTGGTGGCCACTGAGAGTCTCCCTGTGGTGCTCCCTGTCTGTATGGACAGAGGAGCCTTGGATGTGGCTCCCAAATATCCTCAGGTGAGCACAGACTTCTCCCTGAATAAAATTAGGGACAACTTGCTCTTGGAGTGGGAGAAAAGTAGAATTATCATGCTGAGCTAGGCTGGGATTTGCTGCTCCAGGAGCATCTTTAGGCGCAGCTCTGCGGGGCTGGGGCTTCGTGTGCTGCCAGCAGAGCCTGACTCTCACCTGCTCTCTTTGGCAGGTCAGCAAAACTGGAGCAGAGGGGGCTGTTCTGGATGAAGCTAAAAATATCAATAAGTCTCTGTCTGCTCTGGGCAACGTGATCTCGGCGCTGGCCGAGGGAACTGTGAGTAATCCTGTCCCTGGGGGTGCCGAGGGGCTTCTGTTTATCTGTTTCTTTGCTGTCCATGGGAGGAAAAGGAGCTCACATTTCAGTTCTGAAGGGAGAAAATGTTGCCTGAACAGCCACAAACCAGTGATACTTTGGCTGTTCAGCCCGAGATAAGGGATTAATTCTCTGTGATGCCACTGGTTATCAAACCTTGGCATGATCAGAATGTGTGCCTCAGATCCGTTCCTCCTGTCACTGTGGGCTCAAGTTCTCTCTTATTCCACTGTTTAAAGGAATTGTTCTTGTCTCTTCCTTGTGTCTGGATTAGAAAACCCACGTTCCCTACCGAGACAGCAAAATGACCCGGATCCTCCAGGATTCCCTGGGTGGGAACTGCAGGACCACCATTGTCATCTGCTGCTCCCCCTCTGTGTTCAACGAGGCAGAGACCAAGTCCACCCTGATGTTTGGCCAGCGGTGAGTCCTGCTGGGATCAGCCTGGATGCATCCCTGGGGCTCCTCCAGGCATTTGAAATCCAGAGTGGTTTCTGGAGTTGTTCAAAAATTGGAGAACTTCGGGGAGCTGTCTCTTCATTCCCAGGAAAATCAATGTTAATGTTGGCCAAGCTGCTCTGCTTGGAGGCCCCAGTTGATTTTCCTGCTCTGCTTGGAAGCCCCAGTTGATTTTCCTGCTCTGCTTGGAAGCCCTGGTTGATTTTCCTGCAGGAAGTACAAAGTGTTATCTTCATTCCGTGAAAATTTTATGGGAAAGATAAAAGCGCTGGGCAGTTTTCTGTGGAAGAATTCAGTTTTGCTTTATCTGCTCTTGCTGCTTTTAAGAGCTGTCTTCTCCTGGAGTTTCACCTCAGGGATCGTTGTTGTGGTTGTAAAAAGTATCTTTAAAAGTTAAGAAAATTAAAGAGTGTGGACTCTGTGATATTGACAGCTGTGAGATTGCCACAGCAGCTCATGGACCTGATGTTTGGAGGATCTGGACAATTTAGGAACAAAAAGTAGGGAAGGATGCAGAAAGAAGATTTCTCTTGCATGTGCATTTATTGCCAGCAGTGATAGGAAATACACTGGGAAAGTTTGCAGAAATAGGTCAGGCTCATTATGTAATTACTGCTTTTGTGGTAATTGAGGAGAACTCGGGTCCTTTGGAAAATTACTTGTTTTGTTTGGTTTGTGTAGTAGCAGAAGGGAAAACTACTGGCAAGTTAGGATTGTTTGAAAGAGAATTGAGCAGTTTGGAGGATACAGAACCTTTGTCTTGGTTTAAAATCGGGTTGGTTTGCACCACATGGAGTTTTTGGCCTGCAAAAGGAGGCAGTGGCCATGAACAAAACCAGGTTGAAGAGTTACTTTGGAGTTTTGTTTCCCCATTGTGTGCTGAACATGAATTTTAGCTGCTGGAGATCCAAACTTCTGCTGCCCAGATCACTCCATGTGCTAAGCAAACATGAGCACGGAGATGCAGGAATTAGAGAGCACCAACAGCTCTGAACTCCAGCTTCCAAGTTCAGTTGCAGTTTACATTCCTCCTGGTTTCATTCCTCTTCCCAGTAATCAGTGAAATTTGCCTTTCTTTTTGGGGCAAAGCAGTTTTCCAAGTGACTCTGCACATCCTGGCTGAACATTCAAGGCTTTCCTAGAGGGAGGAACATTTTGAAGGGGATCCTCACTGAGGGCCAGGATGGGAGCTGCAAGAACTGGGAAAATAGGGAAATATTTGTGAGCTTGGTTGGGGTTTAGGGTGGAACAGGAGTTGCTGGTGGACAGCATTGGATTGGCAGGAAGGAAATAACTTGTATTTCCCTGGGAGCATTTGTCCATGCAGAGCAGCCCATGGATTGTCCATGCACAGCATTCTCTGTCAGGATTTGGGGTGGGAATGCTGCTGCCTGATGTGGATTCTTTTCCAGGCTCTTGGCTTGTGGTGTCTCATTTTTCTGATGTGACACAGCTGAGGACCTGAAGAGCATTAGGGGAAGGTCCATGACTCATGGCTGATTGCTGATCCCTCCATTTTTCCTGGGAAAAAGAAGAATTATGTCCCCATTAAAAGAAATGTCAGGAATAAAATCCATCTTCACAGGAGCTCTTGTACCAATCAAATTGTACAAGTGCTCCTCTGCTAGTAGTGAATCAGCTTTTTTCTCTTTCCACTCCATCTTCCCTTGTGTTTTTATATCATTTTTAATTTTAGTTGTCAGCAAGGGCTCCATCCATCATCAGGATAAACTTCCTGCTGTGGTGGGTTATTTTTTTCCCCTGGTACAGTTAAATGAGTGGAAACTTGAGCAGAGACAATGTGCAAACCCCGACCATTAGGAATTATTTTAAAAGCACAGGGTTATTTGAAAATATTTGGAATTATTTGAAAAGCACGGGGTTATTTGAAAATATTTGGATTTATTTGAAAAGCACGGGGTTATTTTAAAATATTTGAAATTATTTGAAAAGTACGGGGTTATTTTAAAATATTTGGAATTATTTTAAAGGCACGGGGTTATTTTAAAATATTTTTAAGGATAATAAAACTCCTGCTTGCCACAGAGTGCAAATCACTGGAGCTTTATAAACTGCTGGAGGTTTATCTATTATTCCTTTCCTTATCCTCTGCTTTATTCAACAACACTGGAGGCATTTGAAGGGACTCAGTGTCTGAGCAGTGAAGGGCCAAGATCTGAGGCTTTCTTAATTCAGAGTGATTGGTTTGGTTTCCCTTTTTCAGCGTGGATTTGCTGCAGTAGGTGCTGGGCATTGTTTCCTGCTTGCTTTGCATTTCCTGGCACAATAGTTTGGGTTTGGTTGGAGCTGAGCACTCTCACAAGGATGAAGTGGTGCTGGTTGCTGTTTGCAGGGTTGAAATCTGGGATGTTTCTGCCTAGGGAGGCAGCAACTCCTCCTCAGCCTGGCTCCAGAGGCTCTGGCAGGAGTTCAGCCTCCCTTGCTCAGCCCTGGATAACCCCATTCCCTGGTGGTGACCCCCAGGCTCTTCCTTCCTTCCTTCCTTCCTTCCTTCCTTCCTTCCTTCCTTCCTTCCTTCCTTCCTTCCTTCCCTCCCTCCCTCCCTCC
>VZRS01009177.1:0-52538 GCA_013398055.1 Ifrita kowaldi | reverse complement strand
TGAATTTCCCTCTCTCACTCCCTCTGATGCTCCAAACACGGATGAGTTTTGCTGGGGGAGTTTCAGGGGTGGTTGTGGAGAGTTGGGATGAGCCCAAGGTGTTGCTGGGGGGTCTCAGTGAAGCTGGACGTGGCAGCAAAGACAGGACTTGGCTTTGTCCTTAACCCAGGAGCAGATTCCAGAGCTTCTCATTTTCACAGAATCCTAGAATTTGGGCTGGAAGGGACCTCAGAGCTCATCTTGTTCCCATGGGCAGAGACACCTTCCATAGCCCGGGTTCCTCCAAGCCCCATCCAGCCTGGCCTTGGACCCTTCCAGGGATGGAGAATCCACAGTTTCTCTGTTAATTTCCCTCTGTATCACAGAAAAATTCCCAGTCCCAGAGATAAAAATCCCAGAGCAGCTGACCTGGGTTTTGTTGTGCAGGGCCAAGACCATCAAGAACACGGTGTCTGTGAACCTGGAGCTGACAGCAGAGGAGTGGAAGAAGAAGTACGAGAAGGAGAAGGACAAAAACAAGAGTTTAAAGAATGTTATCCAGCACCTGGAGCTGGAGCTGAACAGGTGGAGGAATGGTAGGTGCCAAAAATTGGATGTGGCTGTGTTGAAATCCTGCCCTAAATCACAGTTCTAATTAATTGTGTCTGATCACTAATTCCAAACTCACACTCATGTATAACTCACGCTTCGTAATAATAATAATGAAAGGTGAAGAAGCAAAAACCAGGCAAACCAGCAGCTGTTTGCAGCAGGAACCAGTGGAAATGCCAAAATTAGTGTGATTCCAGGTGTGGAGAACACAGGAGGCATCACTAATTTTAATGTTGTTAATGATATTAATAAAGAAAAGGAAAAATACCATTATATTTGGGGTTTTTAAAAATAACTCTGCTCCTCAGGCATGAGGATCATTGTGCTTGAAGGTAATTGAACCTTGGGTTTGGGGATTTTTTATAATTGAATTTAACATTAGAATAATTAGTCCTGTAGCACAATGACAGGGAGTGGCATCTGATTAGAAGAATCACCATTCGTCTGCTCCTGTGGCTTTTAAATGAAATGGTTTTGTTGAGAACAGCCAATTTTCCATTTAGAAACGTGGGGAATTGCTGTTCAGGGTAGGGTGTAACAGCAACTGTAGGATGGGAGAGGAGGAAGGATGTGGATACATAGAAATTAAAGAATTTTTATTGAAATACAATTAATGAATTTTTATTGAAATACAAATTTTAAAAAATTAATTCAGTCTGCAATGCTGACAGATAATTTTAGCAACCTATCCTCAGTTTGCATTGTTTATTTCACATGTAAAAAATCAAGCCCCAACGTCCAAACCAACAAAGTCCTGAAATCCAAGGAAACCAACCCTGCATCCCTCTTGCACCCTGAAATCCCAACAAATCCCCAGGAATGCTGCTTTGAAGTCATTTTTATTCTCTAAATTCTGTCTCCTCCAGGCTCTGTGTGTGGATGTGTCTCGAGAAAAGCCTGAACCAAGAGCAGACTGGGATTTAATGATGAGTCCCAGTTGGTGTGGCACAGCCAGGTCTGGTTCCTCACGTGCCACTGCAATCCTGGCAGGATAATCCCTGGTCCTTATGGATGCAGAGCATCCCTCTCCCACCTCCCTGTGCTGTTTCCTTGCCTTTCAGAGGAGCTGATTGTGCCTTTCTCTGGAGAGCCTGGCACAGGGAATTTTTCCTTACCAGCACAGCCCCATTGCTATGGAGACGCTGGGGTGGGGATTTGTCACCTGCTCTGTTCTCCCTCCTTCTGCCCATGTTTGCCACACGTGGCCACTTCCATTTCCTTCCCATTCTTGAGGAATTTCCTTCCCATTTTTTTTTAAAGAAAAGCCTGGATGGATCCTTTTGTTTAAATATCCCCCTCCTCATCCCCTCCCTCGGTGCTGCTGTTCCACCAGGGTCACCCAGCAATGCATTCAAAAGATTATTGATTTCTTGTCTGACCTTCTGCAATCCCATCCTCTGGAAGGATGGAGGCTTTTTACAAAGGAAGCTGTCACAGGGATCACATCTTGGATAATCCACCAGTACAGCTTATTCCAGGAATGAAGAATTTATTCTACAGAAGAAAAGGGCAGCAGGAAATGGGTGAGCTCAGTTCTCACTGAGGGTTTCAGCACCAGGTGCACAATTTTCCTGTGTTTACAGGCAGGAGGTTCTCATCCAGTGGGTGACAAATTAAACATTCCTTCTGGGAAGCTCCTGGTGGATTCTCCACACCCTGAGCAGCGTTGTTTTGTGTACAAAGCCTCACCTTTCCTTCTCTGCTCCAACAGCAAAAAATCAATTCACATTTCCCTCATTAATAATATAAAATGCCATCAACCCTTCAGAAACAGGGCAGAAAATATTTGGAGTGAAGTACCTTGATAGAGGTGATGCTGCTTGATTTCAAATTCCACTTTTTCATGCTTTAAGCTGGGAAAAAAAAAATCATCTGTTTAGTTGGTTGTGCTTTTTCTTGCCCTTTTTGTTGTGCTTTGGTGCCCCACTCAGCCTTTCTGGGCTTTGATGTATTTGTCCTGCTGACCTGTTCCCCTGCCAGTGAGATCAATTGGCAGGAGGAAAGGCTGGTGAAGCTTTCAGGGGCTAAAATATTGGAGCTTTTCCTGGGAAACGAAAAAAAAAAAGGGAAAAAAAAAACCTGTTTGTGGATCAGGGCTGGCTGTAACCTCCCCACCCCCTGAGCAGCATCCAGGGGCTCCCAGAGCCTCTCCCCAGCCTCTGGGGAGAGTGGATTTAATTTCTGGCATGAGCACCTTGCCCATCCTTCATCACTGAGCCTGTGATTGTGACACAGCGCTGCTCCCGAAGGAAATATTCCTTGGGGACAGGGATTTTGTAGGAAATGTGTCTGCTGTGCACAGGCAGCCTCTGGAAGTTGGTGTTTGTGCTCAAATTTGCAAGGCAGAAGGTGGGAATTGTTTTGAACACGGCTGTCCTGGTGCCCTCCTGGTCTATCCTGGAGCTGGAAATCCCGAGAGGGAGAGACATTTAAATGCCAGCAGATCTTAGGATGGAATTTGGGGGTTTCCCTCCTTATTTGCACCTCTGTTAATCCATGGAGTTAATCCTGAGAGTGAAAGGATTTCAGTGCTTTTAGGGTTCAACCTGTTGCTGGTTTTTATAGGATGATTAAGCTTGGAAAAGACCTCCAAGGTCATGGAGTCCATGGAGTTTGCATTTCCATGGGATCATCATCCCCACAAGGGTGGCCACCTTCCCACCCTTTTTCCATGTCATTTGTATCCCTGGCAGTGGCACAAAGCCCTTCCTTCCTCCCCTGAGCCCCTCAGTGGCTGGCAAGGCCCATCCTAAAGTATCCATGGGTTTGGGATTGTCACGAGTCGTGTCCCTGCAGGAGAAGCTGTGCCCGAGGAGGAGCAGATCAGTGCCAAGGACCAGAAGAACCTGGAGCCTTGTGATAACACCCCAATCATTGATAACATCACCCCCGTGGTGGCCAGCATCTCCACAGAGGAGAAGCAGAAATACGACGAGGAGATTGCCAGTCTCTACAGGCAGCTGGATGATAAGGTGGGAATGCTTGAATCCAGGTGGAAATGGAAAATTATTGCCATGTCGTGGGTGTAGTTTTTCTCCATTTCTTGAGCACCGTGAACTGGGAAACGCTGGAAAATTCCAAACGCTGCATCAAAGCAGATCCTGTCAGCTCTCCACCCCCTTTCCATGTGCAGACAGTGTTTGGGAGCACTCTCCAGGAAATCAGAGCCAAGTTTTGCTTCAGTTTGAAGTTCAGGCTTTTCCTTTCCTTCGGTGATTTCTGTAAAACCCCTCAGCAAACTGCAATATCACCCAGGAGTCACTGGGGAAAGAAGAAAAGGGTGGCTGTCCTTAATAATTCCAGCTCACAATTTTCAGGAAAATATATGCCCATCCCCTTTTGTTTGTGGTGCTGGAGCTGCAAACACAGCCCTGAGTGCAGGTGGCTCATTTATTTATCTCTTTGCACAGCTTGAGGGACATCACTGGCACTTAAAGCTCTCAGCAATTCCCTTATCCAGCCATTAAGAGCTTTGGCTTGTGGGAAGATGAAAAGTGGGACAGGGGGGAAAAAGGCCCAGAAAAAGCCACTCACCAGTGTGGATGAGAGCAGCTAAAAGGCTGTCTAGAGAAAGGGCAGCTGTCATCATGAATCAATACTCAATTTGAAAATTCAGTTGTAATTAACAGGAAAATAGCAGAAAAAAGCCCAGTGTGTCCTTACCTGTTGAAATTGGAGTTTGGCTGTTTGTGGCTACAGAGGAATTGTGTTTAAACCTTAATTTTGGTGTGCTCGAGGTGTCCCTGCACAGTCTGGTTGCACAGTAGTGTTGATGGCACTGAAAAGAGAAGTTTTCTGTGAGAAATTCCAGCTTTTCTCTGATTGCATCCCCAGCAGCAATCTCCAGCTTTTACATATTGATTAGGAAAAGGAAAAGAAAAATTCAGTCCTTCTTTCACTTTCCTCATCAAAAGCAGCAAAGCCCCTTAAATTATTCTGGAGGGAACTGGCAGCAGGTTTGAGTTTTTCCCTAGAAAACATGGGAAGCATAATTTGGCACAGCACTGTAGGAAATGAGAAGATATTTGATCCCAAACACAGGGATCCCAAACCCAAAATATCTCCATTTATACCAGTGGTGACAGCTTTTACTGCAGAGCTCTGTGGATGTTTATTTTTGTCTCCCCTCACAAAGTTTGCTGAATTATTCCCCTTTCTTTTCTAGAAAGGGGAGATTAAAAGTGATCAGATGAGAGCTGTGAAGAGAAATTAAAAATCTCCACCCCTGTTTCATTGCAGGATGATGAAATCAACCAGCAGAGCCAGCTGGCTGAAAAACTAAAGCAGCAAATGTTGGATCAAGAGGAGGTAAGAAACTAAAATAAATAAACCAACCAAAAAAAAACCCCTTCCCATTTTGCTCCTGAGCCCCCTGTTTAATGATTCTGTCACAGCTGTTGATATTCACTGGCTAAAATTCAATTGGAAAAGGTGTCAGCCAGGTTTAAACTTTAAATTTCATCATATTCTCATGAAGCTTTGATAAAACTGCTTGAAATAACAATCCCTCCTGCTGGGAAGTGATGCTGGAGGTCCAAGGGAGGAGTGGGGCCAGGGTTTTTCACTCCAAATGTGATTTTCAATGTAGCCATTCAGGTATCCAGGCACTATGGACTACAAGGAGTTAAAGATTTCCTGATATTAAATTACTAATTATCATTACTTTGGCAATTAGAGGCAGCAATCTGTGAGATGGAAAAACCTGATAATTGGTGCTGCCACAGATTTGCTGTAAAATCTTGGGTTGCTCACTTCAAACATTTGATTGTGTTTTTTCTGTCCCTAAAATGAATGTGGTTTTGGGTTTAGGATGGGGAATACGATCACTAAACTCAGTCAAGCCGTTTCCTTATCTGTCATTTATGAGGAGTTTTGAAGATGCAAAATGAGGCAATAACACCAAATTCCCCAAATGTTGCTGTGATGTTTCTTAGGAATTGCTTTTATTGTGAATCCAGGCCCTCAGGAAGGGTTCCCAAGGTGTTATCAGGGAGAAAACAAAGTCTGAACACAGCTGTAACTCATCACTCAGGGTTCACCTGCCCCCTCTGCGGACTTGGCCTGGCTGGGGGCATCTCCAGCTTTATTTTAGTCCAAGATTAAGCTCCTCATTCTCTTGCCACAGCTTGATTTGATTGCCATGCACTGAGCAGTGCTGCCTGTGGCTCCAGCAGCATAATAATGCACTTTATGGCTGCTCAGCCTGTTGTTTCCTGATGGGTGTTACAAGTTTATTTGTGTCCCCTCACTTCTCCCATCTTTTTTTACATCCCTTTTCTCACCTAAGGCTGATTTTTCCCTCACACTTGTCCGTGTGCCTTGCTTTTGGGGTGGTGTGCATTCCTCCTGGGATGCATTCCTCCTGTTTGGGAGCAGCTGACACAGTTATTCCCCACCCTCCCTGTTCCAGTAGCACCTCTGGAAGATGAATCAGGTTTTCACTGGCCACTTTTCCCCCTTTTTTTATGCACATTCCTAGTCCAGCTTTGCTGAGCTACGAAATCTCTGTAGCTGATGTCGTTCAGAACCTTTTTCTGACTCACCTCAGGAGCCTGCCCAGCTCTGACCTTTGAAGGATAAGGTGATATTTTATTATTCAAGGTGTTTTTCCCCACATCAGCTGTCCCTGCTCTCCCCTGGAGATGTGATGAGCTCACTGATCCACGAGCAGCTGCCTCACTCTGCTCCCCCCTAATTAACCAGTCCTTACTTCTGCTTGATTAAGCCAGCAGGTTAATTATAAACCTGAGGCCTGCTGCAGATGAGGCTGATTTTGGGGGCATTTTGGTGCTTTTTCACCCCTGGCTGCTGCTTAAGGTGGGTGTTTTGGGGGATTCTGAATATTCCATCCCCACATGGAACTGATCCATGAGGTGCTGCAGCCATGGGCCTTTTCCCTTTATTTACAGCTCATCATTTGAATGTGTTATCAGTGGCTTTTGAGAACCTTGCTCCATTTTTCCACACAATATCAGCCAGAATCTCTTTGTTTACGCTGTAGGTGATGCACGGCACTTCTCGAAGGCACGGTAACGCTCACAGAGAAAATTTCTTAAGTAAATGTAAATAATAGTTCCATCTGTGTTTAGCAGGAAGATTATTTGAAGCTATTTTGTTGTTTAAATATTTACATGCCATCTGGCTCTGGCAATCCAATGGGTTTTTCCATAACGTGAGTGCACTTCTGAGGCTGCAGCATTACCAGGGAGATAAATTTCCCTTACATCTGAATCCTCTCGGTGCCTCTCTGGGCACGTGCCAGCCTCCAGAGCTGCCTGCCTGCTTTCCTGTTTTCCATGAGCACTCTGAGCCAAAAAAAACCCCCCATTTCTCCTGGGATATTCTGCCTTTTGGGTGGTCTGCTTGAGAAGGGTGTGTGTGTTCTGCTGGGGGTCTCTCACTCAGCTGCTTGGTGGGCAGAGAAAGGAGAAATCCTCCCAAAACACTTCAGCAGGGAAGGTTTTATTCTGCTGTCTGCAATATTATACTAATCCATAATCCAGACTTCTTGGGAAGGAGTGAATTCTGTGAAGCAATGTGCAAACTGTGCTGTTAGGATGAGCATGAGGCCCTCTCCTCTGTCCTGCACGGGTTTTATCTGTTGTAATTCCCTATTTGATGTTTTCACACCATGCCAAGCCCTGATTTTGTTCTTCTTCTTGTAAGTGCAGTATCAGCAGTAAATGTTAGGTGTCACTTTTATTTCTTTTCACATCATTCTGCAGCACAGGGCTGCTGCTGGGGCTGGGGTTGTGCTGAGGACACCACAGCTGAATTTTCAAGGCTTTACCACCTCACTGAACATTGGTTCAAGGGCAAGGGGCAGGACTAAGCCAGTGACCTCTCCCAATCACTGAAACCTCAGCAGCTCCCTCAGCAGCGTGCAAAGAGTAAATTTAATAAGTTTTACAGCCTGGAAGCACTCCCCAGTGAAGTCAGTATTTTCTTCTGAGATGAATATTTTCCCTCAGCAAACAGGAGCAGCTAATCTGTCCTCAGCATCATCCTTCAGATGATAACTGAGAATAATCAGCTTAGGTTTGCTTATCAAAATGTTTCTGTGAAGCCACAAGGTCTTTGAGGCTGCCTCAGAGAGCCCTTTTCCCTCGGCTCAGTTCAAAGCCCTGAGCCTCTGCTGAAACATTTTACTTTGTGGGATTTTTTTGGTCCGAGCTGCAGCGCAGGATTGAGGGCAGGAAACGTCTTTGGAGCTCTGATGCTGTTTAAAATCAGTTTCTCTGCCTCAGTCTTGGGTCATAATAGGATTTGATGAAGATTTTTCTTGTTGTTAGAGCTCAGAGCTTTTTTTGTGCTTCCTTCAAACGCTGGAACTGGTGCTGTTTTCAGGATTTCTCCCCTCCTGCACATATGATTTGTGCTCACCCTTTTTTCCCCTCTTTGCCTGCTTTTCCCCTTTCCAGCACTGTCTTTTGAAGGAGTTTTTGGGTCACTTAATGCTGCTGTGATATTTCTTCCCAGCTTCTGGCCTCCACGAGGAGGGACTATGAGAAGATCCAGGAGGAGCTGACCCGACTCCAGATTGAGAACGAGGCGGCCAAGGATGAAGTGAAGGAGGTGCTCCAAGCCCTGGAAGAGCTGGCTGTCAACTATGACCAGAAATCCCAGGAAGTGGAGGACAAAACAAGGACCAACGAGCAGCTGGCAGATGAGCTGGCACAGAAAAGTGTAAGAGCAACTTGTTCTTCCTGTTGGTTCTCTCCTTGCTCCCTAAACATTCCCAAAGGGCTTCCCAAAAACCTGCTGATGTCACCCTCTCTTCCCTATCTTAATTAACCAACGAGATTAAGGTAATTCAGAAGCTGCTCCATGGAGGTTGGTGGCAGATTGTGGCTCTTGCAGCAAGGAACTGGATGTGAGAAGTGGCCATCCTGTGTTTTGGATATTTAAAACCTGTATTTTGCCAAGAAAGCTGTGAAAATCTGCCTCATGCAAATGGCAGCATTTTGTGGTTTCCTGGACTCTGTGCAGCGGAGCAGGGATTTCACAGGGAGCCAGGGGATCTCAAGGAAGGAACCAGAAAAAAATTAATCGGCTTTTTCAGCTGATGTGTCCTGATCTTAAGGGAAAAATGTGATCTGAGGAAAATCAAGACTGGTTTAGTAGCTTAAAGCATCCTTTTCCCTTAATTCATTACACCAACTTAAGGAGCTGTTGTTAACAGCTCTGTTTCATTAAAGACTTTGTTATCTCCCTCAGTGAAACAGATTACCACGAAATCCATCGGCAAAAATTGAATTTTCTATCCCTCTATACCTATTTCTCTGTGATTAACCTCCTTTGATGTATTATGCAAATAAGATTCTTAGCGGATTTGCTACATTTAATAGATCTAAAGTAGCCTTTGGTGGCAAGTGAGTTGTGAAAGTGGATTATGCCAAGGTGGAACTGGATGTGTCAGTACATGGTGCCAGCAGGCACCAGGAAAATGCCACACAGAAACTGCCCAGCCTGCAGAGGGGAGGGTAACCCTTGGTTTTAAACCTTTCCAGAGTGCCCTGACAGCGACCCAGAGGGAGCTGGGCCAGCTGCAGGAGCTCAGTAACCACCAGAAGAAGAGAGCCACGGAAATCCTGAACCTGCTGCTCAAGGACCTGGGGGAGATCGGGGGAATCATCGGCACCAACGACGTGAAAACCGTGAGTGGGATTTGTGCTTTCCCCAGCTCCCCCTGCAGGGAAAAACACTCCAGCGAGTCAGGGAATCCCAGAGGGGTTTGGCNCTTCTCCAGGTGAGCACCCCCAGCTCTCCCAGCCTGGCTCCAGCCCTGGGAGCATCAGTAGATGTGGAATATGTGGATCCAGCAGTCCTTCTCCCAGGACATTCTGTGTAAATCCTGGCTGAGCATGCAGGAAGACCCTGCAGAGCTCTTTGTCTGGCTTGGGAGAGGCTCAGGATCTGGGCTCACAGTTCCCACAGTTATTCCCAGCTCAATATTTGGGGTCAGAGCCCATCTGGGAGTCCCTGAACTGATTAATGGGGGGCTCTGAGTTCCCCCCAAAACAATACACACATAGCCCAACTCCTTCCTTGGCTGGCATGACTCAGTTCCCAGAATTTGGAAAAGCTTTATGAGTGAGATTTGGCTTCTGTGATGGCCAATTTTTGGTCTGAAGCTTGGTGCAAATTTTGGTCAGCTCTGCTTTGAGATTTGCCTTCGTGTGGCTCTTGGGTTGGAGGATACAGCAGAGGAGGTGGCTGCTCACTTTGTCACATCTGTAGATGAACAAAATGCTGATTTCAGAAAAAATATTTGTGTGGTCATTGCTAAATGGCAGCAGTGGAAACTTTCCATGGCCTGGAAAATCTCCCTGGTGGCGGTAGTGCCATTTTTGTCCGTTTAAAACCACATGAAAAAAAGCAGTGGCTAAAACTGGCTAAGTTCATTTTTGAGATGTATGAAAACTCCTTGCAATACATTTTTGTTACTTTTGGTTCACTTTTTTGTTGATGTCCTGCCAAGGCCCCCTTAGGTCAGCAGGAGCTCCAGCCTGTCCTGCTGCAGAGGACACAGCCCCTGCTGTCCGTGTGGCTCTGCAGATTCCAGCCTTCGGAGATGTCACAGCAGCCTCTGGTGGCCGCAGGAGCAGGGACTGGGAGAGGAGATCTTTGCAAATGGAGGCAGAGGCAGTTTGGTACAAGTTTTTATAGGAACTGAGATGTCAGCACTTCGGGGGACAGCTGACAGTGGAAATCAGGCCAGACTGAGGAGCGTTCAGGGGAATGATTTCAAATTTGTTGGCAATTAGCATCTTCTCCAAGTGTGTCTAATTTCAAAGCAGACTGAAAATTTTGGAGGAAGTCTAGTTTTTCAGAATTTTTGGGAGGAGAAGCAGCACATGTTCCCTTCCCTTTGGCAGTGCTGGGAAAAGGGGGGAAGCAGATGAAGTTGGGCCGTGTTTTTGCTCAGGGAGAACTTGCACAGCTCCTCAGTGGAATATCCTGAGCTGGAAAGGACCCCCAAGGATCAAAGTCCAGCTCCTGTCCCTGCACAGACACCCCAAAAATCCCACTCTGTGCATCCCTGGGAGTGTTGTCCAAACATTCCTGGAGCTCTGGCAGCCTTGGGAATGTGCCCATTCCCTGGGGAGCCTGGGCAGTGCCCCAGCACTGTCTGGAGGAAGAACCTTTCCCTGAAATCCAACCTAATGCCAGGTAAACGATTTGATGTCCCTTCACACATATGTATAAAACATACAAGGAAAGAGGACAAATCAAATCAAAAATTCTGAAGGAAGATGTCTCCTTAATATAATAAGCACTCTTCGCTTTGGGAAAAGATCCCAATTTTGATTTTTTTCTGTCCTCCAAATATGAGTTTTAAGTTCTCAGAAATTCCCATGCAATAATTAACATCCTTCTTTCTAAACTAAACTCTTTCTAAACGACACCTGGCCTGTAAAACCATCCCAAATCCCAGACCAAGCCTCCAGCCCAGTTCCCAGAGCAGGAAGAGCTCTGGGTGCTGTGGCTGTGAGCAGCTGGCAGCCCCTGTGTGCTCAGTTGGCAGATGTGAACGGGGTGATCGAGGAGGAGTTCACCATGGCCAGGCTCTACATCAGCAAGATGAAGTCGGAGGTGAAGTCGCTGGTGAACCGGAGCAAGCAGCTGGAGAGCGCCCAGATG
The DNA here is from genome assembly GCA_013398055.1 of Ifrita kowaldi. Taxonomy (NCBI): domain Eukaryota; kingdom Metazoa; phylum Chordata; class Aves; order Passeriformes; family Cinclosomatidae; genus Ifrita; species Ifrita kowaldi. Next base: position 41,303 of record VZRS01009177.1, on the reverse strand, counting down.
GACTCCAACAGGAAGATGAACGCCAGCGAGAGGGAGCTCGCGGCCTGCCAGCTCCTCATCTCCCAGGTGGGTCTGCTCCTGCCTTCTCCCAGGCTTTGGTGGCCTTCCCAGCCTCCTCCCCCGTGGAATGTGTGTGCCAGCAGTGAGAAACGGGCCCTGCAGAGCAGAGCAGTGTTGTCTCCTGTGTGTTTTGTTGTTTGCTGCCTCTTCTCTCATTCCTCCCCCTCAGTGTTTCTCAGCACGTTCTGAGGTCCTGCCCTGAGCTCTGGCAAGGTCATGTCCTACAGTAGGTGTCTCGAAATGTGTTTGGTGGAACAGCACTGAAATTCCTCCCTGGAGTGGTTTCCTCACCTCACAGCAATTTGATGATCTCAAAGGTCTTTTCCAAACTAGTTCATTCCGTGGTTCTGTAATTTGCATCTCGGATCACTTTAAAAGATCACTGACCATATTTTTCACGAGCCAAACCTTTGGGCAGCTCCCTGGATCTGCTCCGTGAGTGTGCTGCCAAGAAAACCAGGCAGCAAGCTACAAAATAACATGGGAAACTTCCTGGGAGAGAAATCCGGGTGGGAGGAGGGGTTCTGAGAAGGTGGCAGGGAGAGGCAGCGATGGTTGTGGAGAGAGGCTGAGAGCTCTGACACCCTCAGCTGCTCAGAAGTGGCCATGGGAAGGGAAAGACATGTCCAGTTTCCTGTATTTCATTCCCTAGCAGTCATCCTAAGCACACCTGGAGCAGGGAGAGCCCCTTTTCCTTCAGCACAGCGTCTTTATTAAGTTCTACTCAATCAAGCTGCAGCTGGAAGCGTGATTCTTAAAATTGCAGGATTATGGGCTGCCCAAAAATGTAAACTGAAAACAACACCAAGCAGAAAAACTCTCAAGCAGGGGAGCTCCTGCCTTGGCATCTTGGAGGTTTTCCTTCTGAGTGCACGTGGAGGCCTCCCTGGGGTTAAAACCCAAAGAAGGTGGGGGAACTATTTTAATTCCAGCTCAGGGTTGTTCCTCCAAGTCTCAGCTTCCCAGCACCACTGACCCAGAGGTCTCATCCCCTCTCTGCCAAGGTGAGCTTTAAGGTGAACCACAGGTACTTCAGTGGCTTTTTAATTAGGGTGCAATGGTCCAAACAGTATCTTAATTATTGTCCCCAAATTAGAATATTTTAATTCCATTTTGGATGTTTTCACTACAAACTTTGCTGTTTTCTGTTTAACCATAATCCCTTCTAGCTCAAAAGGTCATTGGCAAGAACCAAATCATCAGGAGGGCTGGGGAGAGGGGATCTGAGCTTCTGCAGGTGGAAGATCCCAAAGCCACCTCATAAGGCTGGTGTCCATCTGCCTTTAAAAATCTGCTAAACACCAAGTCTGGAGCTTCCAGGGATGTTTTGGGATTACTGCCTGAATTCCAAAGTGGGCTACTAAGTGTGACCTCTAAAAACACAGCCTGCTTTGATCTCTTAGCTCCTTCCCAGACACTTTGCTGTGTGTTCTCCCAGTCATCACCCCTGGATGTGGAAATCTTTCTGTTCTCGCTCCTTTACGTGGGACAGTTTTCCCTGAATTCCTGGGACACGGTTCCTCCCATCTCACTGCTATTCCTTGTCTTTAAAGCACGAAGCAAAGATCAAGTCCCTGACAGACTACATGCAAAACATGGAGCAGAAGAGGAGGCAGCTGGAGGAGTCCCAGGACTCCCTCAACGAGGAACTGGCCAAGTTACGCGCTCAAGGTACAACTTTGGCTCTCGTGGTCGTCACTTCTATCTTAGAACACTCAGTTTTGTGTTTTAATGATGTGAAAAACTATAAAAAACGCCACCCAGATCCTTTACCAAACAGCACCAATCGACCTTGCTGAATACTCTGTAAAATTGTGGGATAAGAATCTATCTAAATGTCCTTTGTCCCTCTTGCAAACTCCCTGCCCCATTCCAAACAAAGCTGCTTCCCTTAGATGTGCACAAGTTGTGTCTTTCCCAGCTCCCAGCTGACTTCATTTTAAGGGTTGCTTGGTTTTCCCCCTCCAGTTTAAAGTGGAAGATGTGTGTGTGTATCAAAAGCAGTTCTTGTAGCTTTGCTAAGCACCTGGGTTATATAAATTTATAACCTGCAGCCTTAGAATCATTCTGGGTTTCTGCACGAGGGATCTTCCCTGACTGAGGGAGCAGCAGGTGGGGACGAGGCTTTTATTTTTTTAAATTTTTTTATCATCTCCTGCATTGTTAGAACAGAATCTTTATCCCATCTCCTGGAATAAATTAAATTTATTTAAAGATCTAAAATTTAAATTTAAAATTAAAACTGTCTCCACCTTTAAACAGAAAAAATGCACGAAGTCAGCTTCAAGGACAAGGAGAAGGAGCACCTGACACGGCTCCAGGATGCAGAGGAGATGAAGGTAGGTTGGCACAGTGGAAATTCTGAGGGAATTTCGTGGTGTGATTGTTCATTGGGGTGGAATTTCGTCTTCCTGTTCACGTGACCAAAAATTACATTGATTCACCTCTGTGTTACACTCATTTTTTGCTGGTGGAGCTCTGCTGAAAGTCAATTTGCTCAGTAGTGAATGAGGCTACTGGGGTTAATATCATTTAGGTACTTAGAAATTTGATTTTGAAAGAGGCTACTTCCCCAAAGTTTGGCTGGAATTCTGATGATCTCCTGGAAGTAATAATAAAATACATAAACCTGTTTTCTGGTATTTTTCCTTTGGAAAGCAAAGAAATGTTTGCAATAATGAGTTGTTTTGATGGGGTTGCAAATTGCAGGCAAGGAAGAATACAGTTTTACAAGGATAGTGATAGAGGCTTGTAGACTGCAGAACTTTTCCCTCCATGATAAAAATTTGAAGTGATTAAAGCGGTTGTAAAGTGATTAAAGCAGTTGTGATTAAAGTGGTTGTACCTCACAGCTCTGAAGGGAAAAAAGCAAATCTCATGTTAGCAATCTAAAGAGATACATTGAGTTTTTCTTGCTGCTCGAGGCATATTTAGTCCTAGAATTTAAATTTAAAGACCAGTTTCAATAGCAGGGTTGTGGATAAACAACTCTCAGAGGTTTGGGTTTTACTTCTGCCACAGGTAGAGCTGTGCTTGTATTTCCTGGGTGAATAAACAGGGGAAATAAGGGAGGATTGGTGTAAAATCAGTGTCATTTGTGGCCAAGCCCTGGCTTTTCATGTGGTACTTTTTGCAAGAAAATGAGTCAGAATTGTTGTACATCTGTGGCTAAAAACCGAATTAAACCCTTGGATGAGCAGACCCAGAGTTTTGTGATTACAGCAGGAAATGCCAGGCAGATTCCTGAATGGATTTGGTAGTTTTGCCTCTAATCTAGAGGCTGGATAAGAGGGAGCTGTGTGTCCCTGGATGTGTGTCTGATTCCTGGCTCTGGTGTTTGCAGAAGGCCCTGGAGCAGCAGATGGAGAGCCACAGGGAAGCCCACCAGAAGCAGCTGTCCAGGCTGAGGGATGAAATTGAAGAGAAGCAGAAAATAATCGATGAAATCAGGGAGTACGTTCACCCTCTCCATCCCTTCCTCTGTCCTGGGCTGGTTTGGGGTTGGTTTTGTTAGATTTGATTGATGTTTCTCTGGAAGTTCTGTCCTTACATGCAGCAGCCAACCCTGTAATTATTTTGCAGGGTGGATTACAGGGCCTAATTCTTTATTGGGGAGGTTTAACAAGGCCATAAAATTAGAGAGAGTTAAAAAAAAAAGAGTAGTATTGCACCTGCAGGTCAGTGGGTGAGAGGAGCTTGGAGGAGAGCAGGTTTTAAAGGATCATGGAATCATTTGGGTCGGAAAATGCCTTTAAGGTCATCGAGTTCAGCCACCATGAGCATGGTCCCATGTCACCAGGAAGGGTTTGAGATCCTCTCACAGCAGCCAGTCCTGCCCCAGACCTTCTGAGAGTCTGGGTGACTCAAACAGCTCCCATTTTCACACGTTTTTATATCTTTTCCTCACACACCAATGTGACTGTTGTTTTGCTCCCATATTCTTCTTTTTCTAAACTCTGGGCATTCTTTTATCAATATGTGGCCAAAGATTAATCGTAGGGAAATGAGGAAGCAAGACAGAGAGATGCCAACAACACTTTGTGTCCTTTAAGGCAGAGGAAAAAAACCACTGAATTTAGCTCTCCAATATTTTAAAACAATGTAATTCTGGTTCTTTGTGCTTGATTTCTTTCACAGTTTCCCAGTAGAGAGTTACAGCTTTACTTTTTCTCTGCCCGATCCCGTTTTGTTCATGGAGATTTACCCTCCCTTCCTCCTGGGGTTCAGGCTGAGCTGTGCTGACTTTTCCTTTCCCATTTCCAGTATGAACCAGAAGCTGCAGCTGGAACAGGAGAAGCTGAGTGCTGATTATGATAAATTAAAAATTGAGGACCAGGAAAGAGAAATGAAACTGGAAAAGCTCATGTAAGTGCACAGTTTCCTCACCTGGTATCCCTGAACCTCGTGCCTCTTCATGTGTCCATGGAAAATGTGCTTAGGGAGAGGGATTTGTGTTGGAATATTCACACTGAAAATACCATTTCGGCAGCAAAGCCAGCAGGAACAACTACTAAATAATTACCAATTACTCTCTACTCTCTTTGATACTTGCCAAAAAGAGTTTATTAGAGCTCTGATTTTATCAAATATCACAGCAAGTGTTGAGTTTCTCATTCCTTAATGCACAGCAAAACAAGCAAGAAAGAAGTTGGGAACTTTTGGAGGGGTTTTGTTGATTTTTGGGGTTTTTTTTAAAGTAATAAATCAGATTCCTGAGTCAAAGCTTTTCCTGGGAATGAGAGAGAAAAATCCCGTGTGTGGACACAAAGGTGGAGGTGGTGACTGAGCCCTTCCATGTGAGAAAGTTGGGTATTTGGGGCAGTCAGAAGCACTATTAGAGATGTACAATTTGCTCCCACCTGCAGATGTGCTGCTCCAAGTGGATGCTGGTTGGTTTTCCCCTGTTTAATATGATTGATTTGTGTTCCATGTTGTGTTCTTTCCAGTCTCCTTAATGATAAAAGGGAACAAGCAAGAGAAGACCTTAAAGGGCTGGAGGAAACAGTGGTAGGTTTTAATGACACTTTATTCAGCTTTTTGCCCTCTGTCTGTATAGCCTGGGGATATATATTTTAATTTTTGAGTAAACAGCTTTGAACTGCCTACATTAAAATTTTAAAAAGCTTGCTTTTGTTGATTTTGGAGAAATTGTTTCCTTCGGTATGGCTTTGGGGCTGCATGGGGTTTATTTTGTGGCATTCAGAGTGGGCCCAGGTGATTCCTAGAGAGAGAATCCAGAGCTCTTTTCTCCTGTTACCGACTCAAATCCAAGGAGAGCTTTTACACCAGAGTATCTACTGTGTCCTAGTAATCTGTGCTTTTTTAAAAATTATTGTTTTGTTATTTGGATTCCAGGCAAGGGAACTTCAGACTCTTCACAATCTGCGCAAACTGTTTGTCCAGGATCTTACCACCCGTGTTAAAAAAGTAAAACTCTACTCTTTAAAACCCAAATCTTCTCCTTTTTTTGCTGTTTTCTTGTGATTTGCTGGAAGCCTTCAATGCATGCTGTTACAAAATGGGATAATGTCTTTTTTAGCAGCAGTGAGAAACAAGATTAAAACTGTTCTGATGTTTATCAGCTTTCATTTGGTCCTAATTTGATACGGAAAATTTTGGTGGTTGAGGGAATGAACTCATCCAGTGCAGTTCAGCTTCAGAATTCTCAAAGCTGCTGAACTTCAGAAATTATTTGGTATAACTTGATTTTCTTATTCAGGATCCTCCCATAATTACTCAGTAAAAATAGCTTGGTTTTTGTGTAAGGGGTAATGTGATTCTTAAATATCAGACAAAGAGTTAAAATAATTTCTCTTAAATTTGGGGCTCTGTGAGATTTTTCTGCCTTTGGGGAGCTCAAATTTGCCAAAGAGCTGAGCTTCCCCTTAAGTTTGTGCCTGGCTTTGCTGAGTGCTGCAATTTTGTGTGCAGAGTGTTGAACTGGACAGTGATGATGGAGGTGGAAGTGCTGCGCAGAAGCAGAAAATTTCCTTTCTTGAGAACAACCTGGAACAACTTACAAAGGTTCACAAACAGGTAAAGGCTCCCTTTCCCTCCTTCCATCAAAAAATGCACTTTTCTAATGTTGGTAAGGATAATTCTGGAAGGTAACCTGTGCTGTCTGAGGAAAAAAATACCACTAAACTCCTTGGCATTAGGAGTTGGTGTTAGAGCTGCTCTTCCCACTCCCTTTACTTCTAGGAATGTGGTAAATAAGGAATTACTCTTTTTCTGTGAAAATAGATCTGTTTTGGGACAAAGAAATGCTTAAAAATAGCTGGTTTCTGGATGGATTGTGCATCCCCAATTTGACTCCTGGCCTGAAGCTGCTCAGAGACACCTTGGAGGTGACTGGAGTGGATTCAACCAGCAGAGTTTTCATTGAAAACAATGGAATTTGGATTTTCTGTGCAGCTGAAGGGCTGCTGCCTCCCTGGGGTGCTGAGGTTGGTCATTTCTGGGCTTGTCCACGTCTGTGTCCTCCCTCCTTCATGGAATTTCAGTTTCACTGAATTCTAGACTGGTTTGGGTTGGAAGGGACATTGAAGCCCATCCCATCCCACCCCTGCCATGGGCAGGGACACCTCCCACTGTCCCAGGTTGTTCCAAACCAGCCTGGCTTTGGACGCTTCCAGGGGTCCAGGGGCAGCCACAGCTTCTCTGGGCACCCTGTGCCAGGGCCTCACTGCCCTCCCAGGGAATGATTTCTCCCTAAAATCTCCTCTCCCAGTATGTTGGAGCTGTGTCCCACTGTTCAGGTGCACAACACAAACCACCAAAGCTGTTTTGATTTCTTTCTTGAGCAGTAACACAACACTGTGCACTGCACTCTCCTGAAGCTGTATTAGTGACCCACACTCCCAGATTTGCTTTAATTATTCCTGTGGAAGTGCCAAAAGAGCAGGAAGTGCTGGACTGTGACAAGTGTCCGCTAAGGTTTGGGGTTTTGAGATTCCCAGGGAACAGATGGTTTAAAGACCTACTTTCTAAATGTGGAAACTGGGACATGTTCGGAATGGTTTTTCTTTTACCATTTTGCCTTTTTTTTTTGCACTCGTTTCATGCATCTGCTGGGTTTCAAATACAGATTTTTATAGCTCTCATTAGCGTGTATTTACTCAAAATCAACTTGGAATCCACATCTTGTAGGAAACTTAGAGGGGAAAAAGTGACATTGTACTTGATACCACCCTGCTTGGATTTTGTATCGTAACTATTTCACACAACAAGGGCTCAGCACTTGCAGAAAAATCACATTGTGACAATGTTTTTTTAGCTTGTTTGTGTTTTTCCCCAGCACTAAGCCTGGCCCAGCAGGTGTAAAATGCTCTGATTGTAAAACAACGTGTGAATGTCAGGACATGCTGTTGCTTTGCTGTATTATTAATGTGGTTGTTAATCCACTTTTTGCTCCAGAAGAGGGAGAGTCACTCCTTTGGAGCAGATTTCTGTTGACTTCCAGCAGTGGTGTAATCTGTTCAGTAGAAATTGTGCTGGATTTTCTGCCCGTTTGCACCAGTTTTGCGTTTATTAAAAATCAATCCTCTCTTGGCTGTTGCTGCATGGGAAGTCAGATGGGATTTGGGTAATTGATAGACCTCGCTCAGGTTCATATTAAACTGAGGAGGTGCACGAATTCAAAGTTGCATATAATCATTATAGTTACAGGCCTAAAAGTGATTTCTTAGTGAAGTTCCCAGTTTTCCCACATGGCTGAGTAGGGAACACCCAGGTGAACACATCAGAACCACTGGAAATGATGAATATGGGGTGATCCCTAGTGTTGTCTGTAAGATATATTCAAGCATTATTATTTTAAAATAATGAGATGATCAAGGATTTGCAATATCCTGGATACTTTTGTGTTCTGAGGAAATGCAGAGTTTCTGCTGCAGTTTTTGAAGTGTAGAGAAGCAAATCTGGTTGTTGAGTGCTCTGCAGTGGCAGGGTTGGTCCTGGAGTCCTCATCTTTCAGGATCAGCTCTGTGGAATCTTGTTGAATGGAATAAACTCTGTTTTTCTTTAAACTTTCTGGACAATTTTAATGAATATCACTCTTCAGCTAGACAAGTGAATTTTGTGAGCAAAACTGAGCTTGGACGACGCTCTCAGGCACAGGGTGGGATTGTTGGGATGCCCTGTGTGGGGTGAGGAGCTGAACTTGATCCTTGTGGGTCCATTCCAGCTCAGGACATTCTAAATTTCTCATTAACCTAAGCTGTTTATGTTAATTTCTGGAAGAAATCTATTTAATTTTAGTACAGAAGGTGTGGAGAGCAACTGGTGGCCTTTTCTCTCTCCTTGTGAGGGGACTTTTCCCACCATTTCTCTGAGGAGATTTTTGCCGCTTTCTTTTGACCTCGTGGGTCCATTCCAGCTCAGGATATTCTAAATTTCTCACTCACATTCATTTCTGGAAGAAACCCGTTTAATTTTAGTACAGAAGGTGTGGAGAGCAACTGTGGGCCTTTTCTCTCTCCTTGTGAGGGGACTTTTCCCGCCATTTCTCTGAGGAGAGTTTTGCCGCTTTCTTTTGACCTCGTGGGTCCATTCCAGCTCAGGACATTCTAAATTTCTCACTCACATTCATTTCTGGAAGAAACCTGTTTAATTTTAGTACACAAGGCGTGAAGAGCAACTGGTGTCATTTTCTCCCTCCTTGTGAGGGGACTTTTCCCGCCATTTCTCTGAGGAGATTTTTGCCGCTTTCTTTTGACCTCCTTTTATTTTGAACTGCTTTCCCCACAGCTGGTACGTGATAATGCAGATCTTCGTTGCGAGCTTCCTAAGCTGGAGAAACGCCTTCGAGCTACGGCAGAGAGAGTTAAGGCCCTGGAGAGTGCACTGAAGGAGGCCAAGGAGAACGCCATGCGCGACCGCAAGCGCTACCAGCAGGAGGTGGATCGCATTAAGGAGGCCGTGAGAGCCAAAAACATGGCCCGGAGAGCACACTCCGCCCAAATTGGTGAGGACATGGAGCTAAAGGGGCTGCCCACGTGCTTGAAGCTTGGGCTGGTTGCTGGGGGTTGGGTGGAGGGAGTAAAACACAGGGGCTGCTTCTCCTTCGCTGCACAGGAATCTTCAAAGGCCTCGCTTTTTCATGGAATCTGCCCCACCTCGAGTTTAAAGAGGCTCTGCTGTTTCGCTGGGTAAATAAAGGGCATAATGGGTCTTGTGTGCCCTTCTAGTGACCTGAAAACTTGTCTCCTTAAATTAGTCGCTCACTTTCTTCCTCCTCCTCCTCCCACACGCTCTCTCTCTGCTTTCATTCTTTCCTTGCCTTTCTGGACCTTGTCCCTTTCTTTTTTTTCCCCCTGATTACTCCTCCATGTGATTTAATTTAAAAAAAATCTTCCTTTGTAATTCAGATATTTATATATCTCCGAGGCACAATGTAATGTGTGCACACAACGGATGGGGCAATTCTTGGAATGATTTGTTGGGATTGCTAAAGGAGAGTAGTTTAGATGGGGTACAATATTGGGGTATTAAATCCTGAGGGAGAATCAGGCAGCACAAAGCGTTACCTCCCGAATGCTTCCTCTTGTAGGGAGCCATCCAAGCTTTGTCTTGCTATCTTCTGGAATGGTGTAAATTGGACATAAAAAGTGCCTCACTGCCCACCAAGTGACTTCCCTCTGTTGTTAGACAGTTCATAATCTTTGCAGATCCAATGCATGGGAAGGGCTCTGCCACCAGGAAAATGGATCTGGCACCAGGAAAATGGATCTGGCACCAGGAAAATGGGTGTATTTGTTGTTGACCGTAGCAGGGAACGCTGTGTTGTGCAGAGCTGGGTTAGAAACCACTCTGGCAAGCACAGCTCTGAGTCGGGAAACCATGAGGTTTCCCTTGGAGGAGAAGGTGAGGTGGAAAGCTAAAATGTGAAAGCTAAAATGTCTGTTTGGTCCCTCCTTTCCCTCCGCAGCCAAGCCCATCCGCCCTGGTCACTACCCAGCGTCTTCTCCGACGGCCGTCCACGCCATCCGAGGGGGAGGGATGTCCAACTCCAGCTACTACCACAACACCAAATAAACGAGAGGTAAGACCAGAGTAACTTACTTCTTTCCCCACTGATCAGTTTCCTCATATTTCAATCTTGCTTTCAGGAGACCCCACAGTATGGGTTTTTTCTATTTTTTGTAGTTGTTTGCTGATAATTACAACACTCACTAATTGAGTGCCTGTTAAGAGGCTTTGCCAGCTGCTGAGGAGAGGTTTTATTTTAATGATTTAGCACTTAAAGGTTTTTTAAAAACTGCTCTGGTAAATCTGGACTGAAGTTCACATGCAGAGGTATGAAACTCATGTAGTAAAAATACAGTTCCAGAGGTTCCTTCTGCCAGTATCATCATCTGCTTTCTGTACCATAGATGTGTTTCCATGTTGGGATATTCCAGCCTGGGATAGGGATAGAGCAGCTGTCAGTGGCAGCAAGAGACATCTCCAAATTTGCGTGTCACTGTTTGGCCAACTTTGCACTCTTAGCTCTCTTCATGAAAAGAAAAATCTAAATATTTTACTTTATTTGCCAGGGTTTGAGGGTTTCTCCTAAGCAAAAGATGAGCAGCATATTGCCATGAGGCTGTTCCATGGACGCCATCCTCCCATTTCTTTCTTTAAATGCTCATAATTGGAGAGATTTTTTATCTGCCTTATTTGAGATGATCACTTTATGCCACAGACATGCCAAGAGCCGGATGGCAGCGAGTGGCTGTGAAAAGCAGCCCGGGGACAGCAAAGTTGTCCCTCCAAGTCTGGCTTTTTGCCCTCCTTGAGGATTAATTCTGTCTCACAACTCTCTTCATGGTCTGTGGTCTCCTCGAGGCGTTCTTGGGTGTTTTCAGCTTTTTTTTGGGAATGTTTCCTGTCAGGCTCGCATGCCAAGCATCCATCACGCCACACTCAAGCTGTTATTGTGCTGGGGGATTGTTCCTGCTCATTGTGTTTGCCAGGAGCTTCCAGCAACATATTTCCTGTGTGGATAAATTAGGGCAAGGCTTTGCTGAGAGGTTTTGTGCATCAGTCCATTCTGGTCTGAAATTGGCTTTTCCATCCTCACGAGTGAGGTGCTTCTGTCCATCTGCTTTGTTGCATTCCCAGCTCTGTGACCAGGCAAAGAGTGGCATACAGAGCCTTGTCAAAGATTTCTAAACATTTATTGTAACAGCTACTCTGAGGGGGAAAAGCTGCCTCCTGCCTCAAATAAAAGCACCTTTACCAGCTGCTGTGAAATGAAGTGTCAGATTCAAACAGGTCACACATGTCAAGTGAACAACTGTAGATGAATAAAAATTGTTAATAAAATAACACTTCAAACTAGATAGGTTTGTAATAACAAGACAGGACTGTGGAAGTCAAGAAAAAGCAATCAGGAGGCATAAAACACCCACCAGATATTTTTGATGCTGAGGTTTGCATCTGAGGGCTGTGGAGCTGAGCAGATTCAGGCCATGTTGCAGAGGAGCAACAGGGAAAATGGGGCTGGAGAAAAAGAAGATGGAAGGTCTCAGGAGAAACTGGATAAAGTTACGGACTTGGGGTTTCTGGAAAAATTAGGAAAAATCTGAAAACCAAATGGCAGCCCTACAGGTTGGAATTAAATCAAAGAGTTCTTGGTTCTTTGCTCATATCTAGAAATAAGTGTGGAAGATGTAGTCAGGAAAGGCTGGGAGGTGATTGGAGAAGGTCCGTTCTCCTCAGTTTTGGTCCTCTGGTTAAGAAGATTATTGGCAAATTCCAACTCTTTGGCAGCCAAAATTGGGAGTATTTGAGTAATCTGCATTCTGATCTTGGATGGAAAGCCAGGGGTCTGAGTAAGGGTGTTAGTAAAGGTGCTACCAGTGCAGGGAAAACTTCATCCAGATTATTTCCAGGTTATTGTTGAGATATTCCTGTGCTCTGCAGAAAGTGCTTTGGAATGGTGCTGCTCTACCCAGCAGGAATTAGAACAAAACTTTCTTTTGTACTCATTTAACAGCAGTGAAATAAAAGTGAGGTTCCTATTTCAACATTTGCTCGGGAGAGATTTATCTTTTGTTCATTCATTATTCACCATGAAGATAAAAGACACTTAGTGCTGTTAGACTGGTCAGTGGTTATGATTGATTAACCCAGCAGATGGAAGAGAGAGAAATGTGGGATTTAATAAAATATGCTTGTCTAATGTGCATATATAAAATTATAAAGTGTATTTTTATAATATTATCATGATATTATATATATATAATATTTTAGATATTTCTGTAAACACATATATATATGTATCAGGAAAATATCTCTGTCAGGAGACAGAAAACAGAAGGATGGGTTTGGATTTGTATTTTTTCATCCCTTTGATTTATAATTTTCAAACTCCACTGCTGTTACTTTCCTCCATTATCACCTGAGATAAACACACACCAGCTCTTCAGCACATCCAAGCAGCCAAGAGAAAAATCCCATTAAAGGAATAGAAAATTAAAGAGTAAAAAACAGTTACACCTTTAGATGGTGTTTGGGTGAGACATAATTCCAGGCTACAGGTGGCAGAGAGGGAATTCCATCAGGAGAGTTGGCTCATTCTGTCTGTGAGACCCAAATTCCATTTTTTTTTTTTGATGTGACTCCGGATTCATCGCTTTGGTTGCTGCCCATCCAATTTGTGTCCTCTGCTTTCCAATCCCCCAAACCCACTAATTGTCCTTCCCTCTCTTGCTCTCTCTGGCAGGTCAGTTCCACTTAGCATGTTAAGGACTGTCATTAAGTCACGTTAGTTTCTTTTTTGCCCCTCTCCAACCCGGTCCACGTCCTGTCCATCCCGCGCTTCCCACGGCCATCGGCGACGCCCCGCTCCAGGTACTCCGAGCTTCGTAGGATCTCCACGTGTACAGAAGTGTCCAGCTCAGCTCCTCCAGATCCTTGTACGATGTCTGGAACATTCCCACCTCAGTAAGGATGACAGGGAGTCTGCCACTCCGAATTCCACGACCCCTTGGCGCTGCTTAGGTTGGGGCTTCTCCACTCAGAGTGATGCTTTTTTTTTCCAAGTCCTTCGTTGGCATCGGTAATTCCCGACTTCTGGCATCAAGGAATTAATTATTCAATGACCAAGTGCCATCAAAGGCAGGTGATTGTGCTCTGTCATGACTGATTTCCTGTATAATATACATATTATTTTATATTTTTAGGGGATGAAAATGTGCTGCTATGTGGTTTAATTTTACTGCTTAACATTTTCAGAAGGAAGTTTCCCCAAAGAACCATTTGTAATATCCTGATTTAAAAAAAAAAAAAAAAAAAAAAATCTTTGGATTGTATAAAATAACCTTTATTGCAGTACCTGGTAAAGAACAAATGGGATGCAGAGAAATCTGTTAGTATAGACCTAGGATTTGAAGTTTGGTAGTTCCATGAATTTATCTGTGTGACCTATTTTAAAATTAAGCTCCTATTTCCTCGTAGTTCTCCCTGCAGTGGCGGGTTTTCCTGGAGTGGGATGGCTTAGCCACGTGTTTGTGAGCATTGTTCCCTAGGAAGTTTGGAAGGCTTTCAGAATGCTGTGGAAATCTTGCCTTGGAAAATCCAACAAGCATCTCCCCCCTCCCCCTTTCCCCAAACAAGCCCTGATCTGTTCACACCTGAATTCAGATCCTGGAGGGAACAGTCCCCTACCGGAACAAAGGAAAGCGAAATCCCCCAAACCCTTCCTTTAAAAATCCAGAAGGAGCTGAGAGTTGCCCACTCGAGCTGTCCTTTGCAGAACAAATTTGGGAATTCTTTTGCTGGGATGTGAGGAGCACATTGCCAGGGGAAGGGAATGTCTTTCTAAGCCACTATATCCACTCATCCTATGGAAGGTCCGCTTGTGCTCCAGAGGTAAGGAAAAGCCTTCCTTGGGTGTCTAAAACAGCAAATTTCCATCTTCCCAGCAAGGGGGCACTGGAAGTGCTCTGGGAAGGTTCTGCTGGCAGGCAGAAGGTGCTGCTCCTCCTCCTCCTCCTCCTCCCTCCCTCCCTCCCTCCACATCTCCCGGGGCAGGTGGGACTCCAGGAAGCCGGGATTCTAGGAAGCCTCCGGGAAGCCGGGATTCCAGGAAGGCTCCGGCCGAGCGTAGCCCTCTGGTCTTCTTTTGCAGACGTTTGCTCTTCTTTAATTTGAGATTGATTGGGGTTTTTATTAATTTCTGAATGTGTAGGTGTAGAACTCTTCAGTTCCGTAGAGCGTTTTGGAAGATTGTGAGTTGACTTTAGATATTTTTTTCTACTGAAATTAGGTTGTTGCAAAGTAAGTTGGACTTAATTTAACTGGTTTTGTATTTTGGTTTTTGTTTTGTTTTTTTAATGTTGCACTATTTTGGGGGAGCATTTTGCTAAACATATTTAATGAAGTTGCAGATTTGCATGTATTTAATTTATTTTGTATTTTCCAAAGTTTTATATTTTCTTTCGTTACGTGCATGTGCACTGCCAGAAGAATGAACTGTGAACTTGCCATATGCAATCTTTAATAAAATCACTAACTCAGAACTACTCTGTGCTATCTTACCAGCTGGTCAGAGCTGAGGTTTCTACTAGGAATTAATAATCCTCTTGTTTTGGTTCTAGGAAAAGATCCCAAGCTTATTTGCTGCCGATTATTTTGTATTGTAGGCAAACTTTCTGTCGCGTCTGTCCGAGTTTGGTGCGGAATTCTACTGTAAATGCAGCATTCATGGCAACAAAAAGGTGTGGATTCCTCAAGGCATCACCAGGAGCTTTTTGGGGGGCAGCTTCCTGCAGCTTGAGGGATAAGTGAACTTGGACATCTCTTCCTCGTGCTGGTGCTGATCAGCCAGTCAGTGCCACCAGCAGGAAAACGGTGAAGTTTCTCCAAGTTCACTTCTACACCAACACTGCAGGAGGGCTTTCAGAAATGCCCCAAAGATGCCTTAGGCTAAAATCCTCAACATGAAATACCTAAGGTATTTAATAATTGGAAATTATGAATTCTCAGTTGAACATACTCTGCTTGTATCAATTTTTAGTTTGGAAGCCTATTTTAAGTAGGCAACTTGAGTTTGTATTGCCTGTTGTACATTCAACTTTTGTACCATTTTTAAGGCTTTCACATTTTATATCTGGAAAGGAAAACCACACATCTGCTCTGCAGAGATCAGAACCTGTCTCTTGCTGTTTCCTGACCCCATCTTCCTTTCTTTGCTCTTTGAGTGTTGTGTTCTGTTTATTCCAGGCTCATTTTTAAAGTTGTGGTTTGTACAGTGCAAGTGGAATTTCACATCTAAAAATGTCATGCATGGGACAAATCGGGGTGGAAATACCATTCCCGAATGGAAAATGGATTTCAGATGGAACTAAAGTGCATATTGTTCTTTTTGCTAGTAATTAAAAAGTATTTCTGGCTCACTTGAGCTTCTCTTAATGATATGTTCAAATATCTTGTGTTTGTCCTTGAGTTCACGTTTCATCGACTTGTTTTCTGGAAAGCAAGGAAAGTTTTAAGCTTGGAAAGACCTTGGCTGATGCATTTTTAAGTTTTGTATTAAACTCAACAAGGGTGAGAGTTGGATTATCCTGAATATAAGTCACAAAAAAACCTTTGCTACAACAATTCCTGCCCGCAGAGCCTTGAGTAGCTTTTCGATTCCAGTTTACAATGGACTAAGATGCACATTTGCCTGAAATCTGTATAAATTATAGGATCATGGAATAGTTTGGCTGGAAGGGATCTTAAAGGTCAGCTGATTCCACCCCCTGCCATGGTCAGGGACACCTTCCACTGTCCCAGGCTGCTCCAAGCCCTGTCCAGCCTGGCCTTGGACACTGCCAGGGATCCAGGGGCAGCCACAGCTTCTCTGGGCACCCTGTGCCAGGGCCTCCCCACCCTCACAGAATTCCCTCCCAATATCCAATCTAACCCTGCCCTAAGGCTTGAAAATAAACAAAATCAAGAATTTTAATTTGAACACGGTTTTATTTGAAGAAATGTTTAAACCAAATGGCAAGGAAGGTCCAAAAGGAAAAGGGCTCCTCAGATTCCCCTTGCTGGAGGAGAAATACCTCACGTAACCATGACTGAAGTACTCCTCCATGGGGAAAAAGGGAAAACAAATGGGCAGGATAATCTGAATCTCCCCTTGCTTTGACTCTTGTCCTCACTGTGCCTGTAGGAACCGCGCCGTGCACCGGCACCATCCGCTGTGCAGGATGGCAGCACCGCTCCACCGCCCGGCAGGGCCGCCCCACTGGCCGTGGGGGAGCCACGGGGCTGAGGCATTCTGTAGATTTATACCTGTCTAGTTTGTAAAGTGTGTAACGTGTACTGCAGATGTGTATTCTCTGGGCTCTATGTATCTTTACAGTAGTGTTCAATCTAGGAAAAAACAAACAAACAAAAAAAAGAATAAATGGTGGACACGTTTTGCTGGTAACAAGGGGAAATTTTTTTTGCCATTGCATCAGATGATGCTGAACTGTATTAAACTCTTGATAGCAGACCTGAACCCTCCTCCTCCCCCCAGCCCGTGGAGAGAAGTCTTTTATCTTCGTGCTGAAGTTCTGTCGGAGATGGATGGATACACTGGCAGACTGCATGATGTATCATTCGAAATCCGTTACAGTGGAAAATAAAACTGAACTGAACTCTGCCGTGTGGGCCTGGTGTGACACGGGACAGGGCACTCTGTGCGGCAGGGACAGCACCCAGGGAGCGGCTGGAGCTCTGCCAGGGCTCCTTTAGGGTGGGTATCAGGAAAAGGCTCTTCCCCCAGAGGGTGCTGGCACTGAACATTCCCCAGGGAATGGGCACGGCCCCGAGGCTGCCAGAGCTCCAGGAGCATTTGGACAGCGCTGCCAGGGATGCCCAGGGTGGGATTGTTGGGGTGGCTGTGCAGGGCCAGGAGCTGGACTCAATGGCTCCCTTCCCACTCAGGATACTCCCTGATTCCATAAGTGACCCGTTCAATGGAACCACACTCCAGAGTGGGCCGAGTCCATGTCCGAGGCCATGCTCTGCATTTCAGCTTTCCTTCTACACCTGTAGAAAGTCATTCACAAAATCACAGAATCCCAGACCTGATTGGTTGGAAGGGACCTTAAAGCCCATCCCGTTCCACCCCTGCCACGTGCAGGGACACCTTCCACTATCCCAGGTTGCTCCAAGCCTCATCCAACCTGGCCTTGGACACTGCCAGGGATCCAGGGGCACTAATTAAAAGGTTTGGGTGACAGGGGAATAAGCACAGCGTAATTTTTTTTTTTTAATAAATAATTGCATCTTTTCTACTACCTCTCCATGGATATATTCCTTCTTCCTCCTCTTTTTCAGTAGCCTGGAGGATGACAGGGAGCCTCTTCCACTTCCCCTGTGCATGTATTTCCATTTTTATAGGAATATTCCACTTGCTTTATGTAATGGAGTAGAAGTTCCTGTGTCCTTGCCACTTCCCTAAAGTCATACTTGGGAGTTTTATAAAGAGCTTATTTCCAGTAATTATTACTCTGAGCATTTCTCAATTAAATCATAACTTTTTTCCTCAGCAATGCAAATCCCGGGCGCTCCAAGGTTTCTGTAGGAATGGGTTGCTCTCTTTGTTTTTTTGCTGCTGAGTAGACTCCTAATGAGGATTATGTATTTTTTGCACTATAAAAAAACCATGAGCAGACTTAGAAATTAGTCCAGTAAAATTTGGAGTCGATTATTAAAAAAAAAAAAAAAAAGAATAAATTTTGGATTGTGAAAAATTTGGGGTTCAGTGCATAAGAGGCACTTCCTCGCCCTCTGAGAAGCTCCTGCAGGATGAGGATGGCTCCACCCGGGAAGAAGAGACTTTCCAGTGTAGATGGTTTATATTAAGGAGAGCAGATGGGAACTCCAAACATTCCCCAAAAGTCCTGCAGAGGAAGGCAAACACTGCAGGGTGCCAGAGCTTATTCCATGAGTCAAAAAATATTCACCCTTCAAGATCTTCTCGATAAAGCTCATGCCTGGAGGATGAACTCAATTAGAGAGCAGACTGTTTGCAAGTGTATCCCTACAATTTCGTTTTCGGAATGTGGGATTGCAGCAGTTAATTAACACTATGAAAACATCACAAATTACTGTATCCATTTCCAAGATTTCAGCTTTCGCAAGAGCGCAGGAAAACAAAGGAATGGGAGTTGCATCCCTAGAGAAATACTCACTGCAAGGCTGCCGCTATTAATTCAAACACTTCTCAGCTCAAACTGAAACGCTTTAAATTTATCTTCCAGCAGAGCTGATCCCAGGGGAAGCTGTATTTATCCTAAAATGACGATATTCGCTAGCTCGGAATCAAGGTCCCTGGTGGTCGCCTCGATGCGTTGTGACGGAAAACTGATGGCTGGGTCCCGGGGCAGGGGGTGTCGGGGAGGTCTCGCTTCTAAGGATCCCCGGGAGGTTCGGGAGCCGCCCCCTCTCTCCCCGCAGGTGTCCGGGTCCCGCCCTGCCCGCTGGTGCCACCGCCCCGGGGGCGGGCACGGCGTGTCCGAGCCGCCCGCTCCGCCCCGGCCCCTCCTCCGCCGGCGCCGCCCGCACGGCCGGGGCGAGCAGCCCGGTGTCCTGCAGCTCCGGTGTCCCGGTGTCCTGCCGCTCCGGGGTCCCGGTGTCCTGCTGNGCTCCGGTGTCCCGGTGTCCTGCTGCTCCGGTGTTCCCGTGTCCTGCTGCTCCGGTGTCCCGGTGTCCTGCTGCTCCGGTGTTCCCGTGTCCTGCTGCTCCGGTGTCCCGGTGTCCTGCTGCTCCGGTGTCCCGGTGTCCTGCTGCTCCCGTGGCCCGGTGTCCTGCAGCTCCCGTGTCCTGCAGCTGCCGTGTCCCGGTGTCCCGGCACGGAGGTGAGTGCGGGGAAGGGGCCCCGGAGGGGAGCGGGGAGCGGGGCGGGCTCGGGGCTGCGGGTCCCGCTCTGCCGCCGCCGGTGATGCTGAGCCACATCCCAGCCCCGGCGGGAGCGGCCAGAGGGAGGTGGCACCGAAATCTGGGTGTCCCCAGCCTCAAGGGGAGTGGGAGTTGGGACCGAAATCTGGGTGTCCCCAGCCTCAAGGGGAGTGGGAGGTGGCACCAAAATTAGGGTGTCCCCAGTGTCACGGGGAGTGGGAGGTGGCACCGGAATCAGGGTGTCCCCAGCCCCACGGGGAGTGGAAAGTGTCACTGAAATCAGGATGTCTCCAGCCCCACAGGTTTTGGGGAGCGGGAGGTGGCACTAAAGTAGGGTGTCCCCAGCCCTGCTGGTTTTGGGGAGCAGGAGGTGGCACTAAAATCAGGGTGTCAGCAGCTCCGGTGGTTTTGGAGAGAAGGATGTGGCCCCGAAATCAGATGTCTCCAGCCTTGGCAGTTGTGGGGAGCAGGAGGTGGCACCAAAATCAGTGTGTCTCCAGCCCCACTGGTTTTGGGGAGCAGGACATGACACCTAAATGCAGGTGTCCCCAGCCACACAGGAAGCAGGAGGTGTCACCAAAATCAGGGTGTCCCCAGCAGCTGTGGCGCTGGCGGGAAGGAGCCAGGCTGTGGGAAGTGCTGGGTGTGCAGCGTCAAGTGCCTGGGACCCAATTCACAGCCTGTGTTTTACAGGTCTCTTGTAAAAGTGCAGTTATTACACATCTCCTGATGATTATAGAGCTGTAAAAAGAACTGGGCTCCGTGTTCCACAGGTGTGGACGCCAACCTCGGGCTCTTTAACAGTGGGGCTTCTCCGTAGGAAATGACAGAACATGATAAAAATGTACCTAGTGCAGCAAAAACTGTGAGGGAAAAATACAAGCAGCCCACCATGAAGGCTGCAGAGGGGTTTTGGATAAGGGCCTGGAGTGACAGGACACAGGGAATGGCTTCCCACTGCAAGAGGGCAGGGATGGATGGGATATTGGGATGAAATTGTTCCGTGCGAGAGTGGGGAGGCCCTGGCACAGGGTGCCCAGAGGAGCTGTGGCTGCCCCTGGATCCCTGGAAGTGTCCAAGGCCAGGCTGGACAGGGTTTGGAACAACCTGGGATAGTGGAAGGTGTCCCTGTCCATGGCAGGGGGTGGGATGAGATGTGTTTAAGGTCCCCCCAACCCAAACCATCCTGTGATCCTATGAAAGCACGTGAGCAGATGCTGGGCTGACCCGGGCAGGCTGTACAAGTGCTGCCTTTAGCTTGGTGTTTTCCTTCAGAATGGACACAGGCTTCTGGTACCTATTCCCTACATCCAGATGCATCTCCTTGTGCTGAATGGGGCTGTAAATCCCTTGGAACAACAACCAGCAGCGTTGTGTGGGACTGCGGGGATCGTGGGCGCCGAGGGCTCGGTCCTGCACGAGGCCCTGGGTGCTCTGCTGATGCAGGGAATGAAAACAGTGCTGGGCTTGAAGAGTGCACGTGGTTCACGCAGATAGACCTGGCTTGCAAGACCCAGCTGGTTGATTCCTGAGGGCAATCTCAGGAAAATGGGATTGTGCGATTTCCCGTCTGTCAGAGGGTAACGCAGCGAGCCACAAAGGCAGAGATCAGAGCAGTTGCAGAGCCATGTGCTGCAGCCTCCTGCAGAAATGCCGTGCTGGTGATCCCAGATGCTCAGAGAATGAGTCAAGTTTCTCTCCCTGAAGAAACATGTTTTTGTTTAAAATCGTAAAATATTACTTGCTGAGAGCTCTGTTTCTCAGGTCAGTTTTGAACCTTTAAGTTTAAAGTTTTCAAGCTTCCTCCGTGACTTTGAATCTCGCCATTGTCGCACCTCTGCTTGGGTGAGGTTTTAAGAAAAGGACAAAAAGATTAAAAGGTTTGTGATGAGAAAGAATAAAGTTTGAGAACACAAAGATCAGCTCAGAGGAGGAGAATGCAGAGCTGAAAGACTCTGTCCCTGTTGTGTGTGTCTGTGTCCCCTGGCACAGCCAGGCCCTGTACCTGCAGTGCAGGTGAATTCCAGAGGTAATTGCAGAGGGATGTTTTATGGCACGGAGCAAGGGAGTTGTCCTGGTTGTTCACAGCTTGGTGATTCATCAACCTTTGCATGGTGATACTTTTACTCTCCAGCGAGCCCACAATTAACTCGGTTACCAGAGTTCTCCCTCTTCCCGCCGTGCCTTCCTTGCTTTAAGTCAATTAGTGCTTCCCAGCGTGATAATTGCTCTGCTCCCCGCCAGCCATATCCTCTCAGTGACATCCCTTCCAGAGGGGATAATCTGCAGGCCTTTAGCCTCAGCCTGGCTCTGGCAGGGCCCTCTGTCCGAGGTTTGACATCTGGGTGATGTTTGCTGTCAGGAGCCGGGAAATCCCGTAATCGGCTTACGCGGGATGGATCCCGCATGCTGATCCTCCGAACACTCGTGATGAATTCCCTCTTCTGGCTGCTTTGTCTGGCACCAGGAGGAAGAGGGAAAGCACGGCCGAGGTGGGGGGGATGTGGTGTCTGGGTCAGGGAGGTGATTGCCATTGGCATCCCGAGGTGCTGCAGGGAAAAAATCCGTTTTAGAGGAACAGGCGCCTTTTCCTGCAGCCTTGGGAGCTCTGTAGGAGAGACACCTGTGCCTGTTAACTCAAGGCTGAGGCAGGTTATCCCAATCTCTTCCTGCCTGGTTTCCCATTTCCCCAAGTTTCAGATGTGGCAGAAGAGAGAGGAAATGTTTCCTATAATCCTGTTTACATGGTTGTGGTAATTACGTAGGAGAGCCCTGCCTGAAATCAGGAGCTGCAAACTTGGGTTACAAAGCAGAAGTCACCAAGTGGCAGATTCCCTGCCCATGCAAGATTCCCTGCCTGTGGAAGATTCCCTTTCCATGGCAGGGGCTTGGAACACGATGAGCTTTAAGGTCCCTTCCAACCCAAACCATTCTGTGATTAAAAATTTTTAAAAAATAATAATTTTGCTGCATGAAGTCTGATACTTCTCAAAATTCCCCTCTTTTTTTTTTTCCCAAGTCTGTCTTCCTCAATACTTTAATTCCTTTCCTCACATCCACTGGCTGGATCTTTTGGACTCAAAGGAAAGGAATGCTTCAGTTATTCCCATGTGTGCCTCAAAGGCCTCCTGGGTGAGGTGCATGTCCAACAGTTCAGAAGTGGTGAAAAGGCACCCACGATAGTTCCATGCCAATAAACTTCAGAAGGAATTTCAGGTGGCAGCTTTCCTGAAGGATTGAGGCGGATTGAGTGATGTGTGTGATGTTGGCAGGCATTTTTCCAGTAACTGCTGGGAGAATCTTTGAGTCTAAATAAGGAGGTTTCGCCTGGGCTCTGCACATGATTTCAGCGGATATTTGATCACCAGGATGGTCATTCCCAGTGCCAAATGCTGAAGGCCAGGCTGGACAGGGCTTGGAGTACCTGGGATAGTGGAAGATGTCCCTGCCCATGGAACTGGATGAGCTTTAAGGTCCCTTCCAACCCAAACCATCCTGGGATTCCATGATTTTAAGTGAAGGCTCAGGATAACCGTTGGCATTCCTTGTTTTCTTGCTGTGTCCATGAGCAGCCAGAACAGGGAGCACGAGCTATGATCCAACAAAACAGGACTGGGGTTTCTTGCCTGAAGCCTGGGGCTTTTGGATGTGCCTGGGTTGAACTACAGGCTTTGGCTTTGGACCAAATTGGGATAAAATGGTTTTCATTTGGGTTTTGTCTGGGTTTTCTTTGATGTTCAAACAAATCTGAACTGTTGTGTGAAACCTGCTTGGAGTAAACTTACAAACCCCATTGCTGATATCACCGGATAGGTCTGGAAGTGGGGCAGGAAAGGATTAGAACCTGAGGTTTTGAGTTAAAAAAACCCCAGAGAATCATCCTGGAATGGTTTGGGTTGGAAGGGCCCTTAAAGCTCATCCCATTCCCAGCAATCCTCCTGACCTTTGTACAGGTGACACAGGTTGAACCCAGTCCTGCCCTCGATGCTCTTCAGGGAGAACTGTGGATTCTTAGCTTTAATGTTTCCTCTCCCCATGATGCCTTCGGTTTTAACTTTTATATTTTTCAAATCCTGTACTGCTCAGTGTGTAACTGAAGTTTCTTGCAGCCTGTTAATTTCTGCTCTCTCATGCTAAGGCAGACATAAGAAAGCCTTGCTAAGGTAGACATAACAAAGCCTCTCCGGGCCTGCTCTCCAGGGACACCCAGACCATCCTAGGCTCAAAAAGTATAAACCAAAGAGCCTCTAAGGGGGGGGAAACTGAGGGGAATTACATCATTAAACTGAAGCTTTAATTGGAGAATTAACCCTGATGTGCAAATGAACCAAATCTATAAAAGTGTGAAGAACTCGTGACCTGTTGTCCATCTCGGGGTCCATTTTGACAACAGCCTTTGGCTCCCCAGGGGTACCTTTGAAGGCATCACCCAGCTCTCAATCCAGAGGAAGGGCCACTCCATCCTTCATTTCCATCCTTCATTATCCTTCGTTTTTTACAGCAGGAGCACGTGTTAATGAGCAAAGTGGGAAGAGATGCTTGCAACACATGGGTGAAAAATCAGCTGCATAAATACATCGGACATTCTGCTCCTTCAGGATTTTGAAACAGAGCTGTTCTCACACTCTTAATTAGTTTTGCCCATAAATTAGGGTGTCTGTGAGAACAGTCATCTCTCCTAAGTCAAAATGGCCTTTTTTCCTGTAAATAAATGTGTTTTTCTTCTTTGTAGCCTGGTTACATGGTTATTTCCAAATGTTAGGGGAGCTAAGACTGAAATCCTTCAGCCCACCTTGGTTTATGTGGATGGGGAATTAACCCCAGGTGTAGGAGCAGCCTTGCCCTAGGTTTAAGTGCAAGATACGCTAATGTTTGCCTGTTCTTTAAAATTCAACAGGCCAAAACCCTGCATGAAATACCATCCCTAGTGGTACCATAACAATTCCTTCCAGGCTGGCTCCGCAGAACCTTTCATCCCTGCAATCCCTGCCAATCCAGCGCAGGGCTGAAGCTGTTTGGGGTTGGAAGGAGCAGGCTGCCATGCCAGCCTGGCTCCTCTGTGGAGCTGCCCTTGGCTCTGGTGAGTACCTGGTGCTCCAGGGCACTCTTCTACCCTCCCTCCCTCACCTCCCCGCTCGGGCCACGTCAGAAGCAGCAAGGCAGACACCAGATTATCTCCCCAGCCCTGGGGATTGTGCCCTGAAGGGTGGTGATTACCCTGCTTAGGAGTCTCAACTTGCACATGGGAGCACTTAGCGTCATTTAATCCTTTTTTGGGGAAAAACGCTGCCCCGGTTTTGTCCTGATGTGAAGAAACCTGTTGTGGCAAATTGCACTAATTCAGAGCTCAGCTTAATGCACTGAAATGGAGCTAAAAGCTTTGGAGAGAGGCACGGGCAAGAGCCTCGTGTGCCCCCACCGTGCCTCAAACCTTCTTTCCAGGGGCTGCTTTGGCTTAAATGTCATTTAAGGCTGGACTTGAGGAGTTTTGGTGCTTTGGATATGAAGAGTTGTGGTGCGTTGGGTGTGGGCTTGGAGTGTTGCTGTTCCTTCTTTCAGCTGGCAGCTAGGGAAATCCATTTCATAGAATCTCCTGCGCTGGGAGGGACCCACAGGATCATTGATCCATCCCTGGCCCTGCACAGACACCCCAAAATCCCACCCTGGGCATCCCTGAGCGTTGTCCCGACGCTCCTGGAGCTCTGGCAGTCTCGGGGCCGTGCCCATTCCCTGGGGAGCCTGGGCAGTGCCCAGCACCCTCTGGGGGAAGAACCTTTCCCTGAAATCCAACCTAAACCACCCCTGTCCCATCTCCAGCCATTCCCTGGGTCACACGGAGCAGAGATCAGAGCTGCCCCTCAGGAGGAAGCTCCAGACTGGGATGAGTCTCCCTCAGTCTTTTCTCCAGGCTGAACAAGTGACCTTGGCTGTGGTTTTTTTTGTGGCCATATTTTCCTCGGCTCTTAATTTCAGAGCATCAGGTGCCTGTTCAGGTCCCAGCACTGTTTTCTGGCTGGGATCATAATTTTTTTCCTTCCAAGTTCACTGTCTCCATCTGTTGTGCCTGGCTGGAGTAATGAAACATCTTCCCTAGGCTCATCCTTGTTTCTGTAGCTCCCAGCTCTTTGTGGTTTGGACTCTGCAGGATAATCCCCTCCCTGGCTGTTGCAGGACAGAGCATTATCAGCTGCTGGATCCCAGCTGTCCAGGGAAACGTGCCTGCTCCAAAATTTGGCTTTGCTCCCAGGGCAGGTCCTGTGCCCATCCTTTAAAACTAAGCCTACACATCAAAAAAAATTAAAAATTGAGATTACAGCAGTTCTTCCCTCTTTGGAAAGGTTCAGGGCATCTCATCTTCCTCACACAGATGTAGAGTCAAATCAGAGGGTGTTTATAGAAACATAGAAAAATTAATTTCAGGTTTGTTAATAAAATCCAGCAGCAGGGATTCTGCAGAAGTCGAGGAAGCAGAATGTCCAAGCAAACCCAGGAGATCCTGGCACTGCAGCTGCTCCTCTGGGATATCAGCTTTTGTAACACCATGTGTGTGTCAGGGCTGGGGAGTCTCCCCGTGTAGAGCTGATTCCAGCCGGGGGCTGCTTTCTGGTCCTCTTCATTATTTTATTTTCCTGAGATTATTGCAACACTGCCTGATACCAATCTAGTCTGATAACATTCAAAATCACAGCACAGAAGGGAAAAATTCTTTCAGTTTCAGGAAGGACTTTTCCTGTGGGTTTTTATGGTTCATTTTCTTGTTTCTTTATTTCAGCTTTTAGATATATGTATATATGAACTAACTTCATAACATTTCAGAATTGACTGCTTGGCTTCATTTCTTCAAAATATTCCTATTCAGGAACAGAAATTCCCATCTTTCCCTCTCCTTCCCTGTCGTAATTCTCACATTTGGAGGAGATCACCAGATTTGTGAGATTATGGCTGCAAAATTTATACTGACACGAGTGATCTCCAGTGCAGAAAACCTTCAGAGAGGTGTTTATAATATTCACGAGGTATCAAAGAGCTGCAGATTTACAGCTGATCTGCACAGACTTGAAAAAAATCAATTTTCTCTGAAGCAAGAAATGAAGTTAATAATTACAGTACAATTAGAGCAGGAGGGTGATGTGTGGAGCGAGGTAGGATTTCTCCTTCAGCGGTTACAGGAAATGAGAGATTTGGGGTGCTGTGAGTGTCCTTTAAACTGCACTCTCTACTACTACAGGTGGGTAAAATACTCAGAGGAGTAAGGTTTTGGTTGAACCAGCTGGCTAATTTAGCTAAAATCTGCATTTTTTTTATTCCTTTAGGAGGCAGGGATGAAGGGCTGTCATTGCCTCCCTCGAGTGCCCCAGGCTCTGTGAACTCTGTGCTGAATCAAACTGGAATTCGGGGCATTCACCACCCATGAGTGGCCTGGGCTGGAAGGGACCTTAAAGATGATCCCACCCATGGCAGGGACACCTCCCACCATCCCAGGCTGCTCCAGCCTGGCCTTGGACACTTCCAGGGATCCAGGGGCAGCCACAGCTGCTCTGGGAATTCCATCCCAGTCCCTCCCCACCCTCCCAGGCAGGAATTCCTTCCCAATATCCCATCCATCCCTGCCCTCTGGCAGTGGGAAGCCATTCCCTGTGTCCTGTCCCTCCAATCCTTGTAAATCCTCTCTCTCCATCTCTCCTGCAGCTCCTTCAGGCACTGCAAGGCCACAGTGAGGTCACCCCAAAGCTTCTCCAGGCTGAACAATCCCAACCCTCTCAACCCTTCCTCGTAGGAGAGGTGCAGGATGGTCCTTGTGGGTCCCTTCCAACTCAGGGTGTTGTAACCAAGCAGATGAAATTTTCAGAATCGTGACACAGAACTTTATATTATTTATATAATATAAATTTATATTATGTATGGGTTTGTCTTGCAGAGAATCAGAACACAACTCATTTGTTGTTTTTATTGGCTTTATGGTTTTTATCCCTTTGCATCCCACGGTGCCGTGTCCCCCCTCGCCAGCTGCAATCATTCCTGCCTGTGGCATTGTTTATTTTGTACCAACCCTTCCAATGTCAGATTCATCCCTCCCACCCAGCTGCCAGCACTGGGAACCTCCGTTTGCTCAGGGCGAGTCCCGAGCCATTGTGAATCCCAAGGGAATGCTGGAACAGCCTCGACTCAGTTTCCTGACCAGCCCCGGCTCAGAAATGCCCTGGTGCTTTGACAAATGATGGTTGGCAGGTGGCAAAGCATTGTTTGCTGTGGTTTGAAGCCAGGTTTCAGAGGTATCGAAAAATAAATCACGTAAAATTACCAGGAGAGGTAATTCTTCCCCTGTTTTTCCTTTAATATTTAATAAACAGCAGTCAGATCGGGTAGACAGATGAGGAGTTTGTCCTCCACCAGTGGAGCCTGTTGCAGGTTGTTCTGCAGAAGAAAGCTGGAAAATAATAAACTTTGCAGCTATGGAGCAAAGTTCTGATGTATTTCTATTTGAAACTGGGCATTTAAATCCGGGATTTCATTCTGAGTTTGATTATTCCCTCAGGAGAGGAGGAAAAGGCCTTTGCTCACGTATTTCAATGCCCCTAAAATGATTTACTTTTCCCTGGCAGAACTCAGTGAGCCCACCAAGGGCAGGCTCTGAAAAAGGGTAATTGTTAGATGTGGATTTTGACACAGAGAAGTTTCTTTCCTCTTCTTAATTTTACCAAAAGGCACACAGGGTAACTGAAGTCACATCAAATACTTCAAATGCATTTTTGCTGCGTTATGTAACATCTGAAACGAGCAGAATTTGTCTTTCTGCATCAGAATTTGGTGCTGTGCATTGACTGCAGCCAGCTGGGACAGCAGAGCTGATCTGATCAAAGGCATTTTCCACATCATTTCCATACCTTATCATGTCTTCCTCAGCAATAAAACCTGAGGGTTGAGTCTTTCCAAAGAGGAGTTTTTGCTCAGGGAATGGCCAGGCATGGATGTGCTGGTGGGAGAGGGTGAGTGAATGCCTTCGCATCACTTAATAAACTGTCTTTCCCCTTTTATTTTAAATTTTAAATAAAGCATTCTTTCAAAGTGCATTCTGCAATGCCTGACATCCCATAATAACTGATCACCTGAACCTCCTGCTTTGTATTTAGGCCGCTCTTGGATTTTCAGACCTCAAACCCTCCCCCTTTCCTTGCAAAAGAAGGCCTTTCAAGGCTTCAGGAATGGCAGCTGCAGGGTGGGACGCTGCCTCCCGAAAAGCTGGGTCACAAAACTGCCCAGGCATGGGAAGGAGCCGGGTTTTCCCTTCCTTTTCAAAAAGCCCAGGGCAAACAGCAGCTCCTCAGATGCCTTAATTCAATAAAAAATGCCCCAAGAGCTGCAGCGGCGCTCAGGTTTTAAGCACAGGGCAGCAGCTGCAGTCAGAGCTTTCTAAAATCCATGCAGGAATACAATGGGAGTGGGCCCGGGAAATCAAAAAAGACCAGGGCTACTTGGAACTGGGTTTAAGGGTTGTTCTGCCTTGAAAAAAAAACCTGTCCTGTGGTGTCCAAACCCTGGAAAATGTCACTGGACACGTGAATTTATTTAAGAATAAATTGTGTGCTGCTTTGTGTGCCGCTGTCCTGCCAGGGGCAGCACAGTTCGGGACAATCCCGGGCTTTGGAGGCTCAGTGGATGCCCTGTGGGCAACGCAGAGGTGCCCAGCAGATGATTTTTGGCAGCACAGAGGGAGGAGGAAGCGTCTCCTCTCCTTTCTTTGCTTGAGGCAGCGCTGCTGTATTTCTGGGGCAGCTCCGAGCGGAGCGTTCAGGAATGAGGGGGCACAGCTGGGTTTGGGGTTGACCTCAGGGCCTGGAGGTCTTGGGAAGGATGAACTGTGGGGCTCTTCCAGCAGGGAAGTGGCTGTGAAAATCATGGAACTGGGCCTGGAATTCTCTTGGGCACCAGGAGGACATGGTGGTTCCTCAGCTGGTGGCAAGAGAAGGATGCAAAGACTTCTTCAGAATAAAAATCCAGGATATTTCAGGCTCGCTCTGGATAATCACTCAGACTTCTTGTACAGAATGTTGCTAAATCGCTTTTTTTCTGACTTTATGAATGGTGTTAATATTCCACTTAATTTTAATTGTGGAATTCGGTGGATGCTTGAAGATTTTTCAAAATAAATAATGTTATTTCCAGGGTTTGGGGATTTTAAAACCACATCCCCATCTTCTTTAATATTGCCAAAAATACCGTGTTGCCTCTGTGAGAGTGAGGAAGTCCAATTTGTAGCTCTCCTCCCACAGAAAGTTTCCTTTATTCTGTGTGGATATAAACCATTTTTTTTTCTCAGTTAATACCCAGCTAAGTGCAAAGTAGATATTTATTAAAAATATATTTCTATACGTGGTTTTGTGCGTAGTTTGACCACCACAGTGAAGCAATTGCATGGTAAATCCTTTTAAACAGAATTTAATTGCAAAAGGAATTTTTACCCGTGTACTTAGCTGCCAAAATAAAGGGAACTGAGATCTTCTCTGAATCGTCAGCATTGTTTTAACTGGTTAAATCCATGTTTACAACCTTGCCTGTGGTTAACCACCCCTAGATAAGATCATGGACTGTCTCCCTGTGAGTGTAACAGGTGAGGGGTTGTTGATACAATTCACATTTAAATCGCTTTGTGCTTTATTGTTTTTTTTCTCTTTGGCTTTGGGAGGGACTCGCTGCGCGTGAGGAATGTTATCAGCTCGTGAAGTGTTTCTCAAGATAATCCACTGTGGCTCGGGAGGGAATGATTTGCCTTCCCTGACACTGCACTGCCCTGTTTTCCTGCAGTGCTCCCATAAAAAACCAGGGCTCCAGTGGTTCGGGATAATGTGCTAAACCACATGTCTGGACACATGCGAGAGGTGAAACCTGAAACTTGGCAGTTCAGACACTTTTTAAGTCAACACAGCTAAAAGAAGCCACAGCACAACTCCTGAACTGTTTCTTAGTTGTACAGAAAAGCAAAGAGAATTTATTTGCAGCACCACCGTAATCCCAGCTCTCACTGTGAGGCTCCTTCAGTTTTCTCTGGAGTTTATCCAGTTTATCACCAGGGAAAAGTGATATTCGAGCTGGAGGTTTGGGCTTTGCCACCAGGGCCAGGTTTTAGTGCTGCTTGTTTTGCACCAGAGGAACCACAGCGTGTAGATGAATGTCTGTGTCTGTAGACTGAATAATTGTTTAAAATTTACGTAGAAATTGAGTATAAAATCTGTTAAAAATGAATTAACAGCAGTCAGATCGGGTAGGCAGATGAGGGGTTTGTCCTCCACCAGAGTGGAGCCCATTGCAGGTTTCTCTGCGGAACAAATCTGAAAAATAATAAACTTTGCAGCTGTGGAGCAAAGTTCTGGTGTATTTCCAGTTGAGACTGGGCATTTAAGTCCAGGATTTTGTTCTGAGCACCTGGAGGATTTGCTTTTCCCCCCCAAACAATGGCAGGAATGGGAATTGTGTGGATTGTGGCAAGTGTCTTTTGTTTTCATCTCTCCACTTGCCTGTAGTTTTTTGATCTCTCCTTCATGTACTTTCCCTGGTAATTTGATTCAGGCTGTGCATAAGATTTACATTTCTTCGGGCAGCCTCAGCACTTGATTTCTAGACAGAGGACAAACAGCTGGACTGGGAGCTGTTCCGTAATCCCTGGATGGAGAATACTCCCTCCCGTGGGATGGTATTGATAGTGGCATTGTCTTTATTTTTAAAGGTGGCCACTGGATTCTGCCCCACTGGAAACTCGAGGTTTAGACCTGCAGAAAATCGACTTGTTTGGAGCTACCGAAGGAGGAGGTTCAGCTCTCCTGGCTGCAGCAAAATCCATTTATTTCTGTATTAATACGGGATAAAGCAATCAAAAAGTTTTGTGAGGAGCAGATGGGGGAACTGGGACAGGGGCTCAGCCTGGAGAAAAAGAGGATCCAGAGGGATCTTCTCCCTCTCTGGAATTCCCTGGCAGGAGGGGGCAGCCTGGGGGAGGGTCGGGCTCTGCTCCCAGGGAACAGGGACAGGAGGAGAGGGAACAGCCTCAGGATGGATATCGGGAAAATTCCTTCATGGAAAGGGTGCTCAGGTGGAGTCCCCATCCCTGGAGGGATTTTAAAGCCCTGTGGATGTGGCACTTGTGGACATGGGGCAGTGGTGGCCTTGGCAGTGCTGGGGAATGTTGGACTCGATGATCTGAGAGGGATTTTCCACCCTTAACAATTCTAATCTTTATTCCACATCGCTAAAAATAGCCTGGATTTCCTGGAGCACCATTCCCTCGGCGGCTTCTCTACCCTGTATCTTATTCCCATCGGATTTTATTTCTCTCCGTGATGGGTTTGGTGCTGAAGTTCACGTGCTGGACCCAATCCTCGTGTGGGATTTGGCTCCCTGCTGGGAGGATTCCTGATGGGAGCTGCCTGGCAAATTCCCAGCTCGTGCTGTTCCCACAGACAACCTGGAAATGGGTGGGGCTGAGGAGAGGAGAGGCAACAAAGGTACGGAGCTGAGATTGCCTGCTGGAATGGCAGCTCATCAAAGGGCCAGGGGAATCTATAAAATGAGCAATAAAGTTCCTTTGAAAGCTTCGGGTTTACTCATTTTACTACTGCAGGAAGATGCCTGTAATGTCGATACACGTAAAACACGGGTTTGTGTGGGGAATATGGGGTTTGTTCTTTGGAAAAGGAGATGAGGGGAAATCCCTTCAGGGTTCTTCTAACAACTGTGCTCCTAGAAACGGGTTCTTATCTTCTGGGAGAATTTTAAACTCTTGTTTATTTGGGTTTCTTTACCTGAACTGTTTCCTTTCCGTATCAAGGATGCAGTAGTTAATCAACTTCTGAGTCTGATTGGAGGAGGGTTAATGGTTAATCAGTGTCACCAGTACTCAGAAGTGCCTGAACTCATTTGGGGAAATGCATTTTCCCTGCACGTCTTCAACAATCTGCTCTGATAGACATCGATTATCCAGCTCTGCCCTGTGGCTGAATCCGTGAAAACTCGGATATGTTTTGAAAGCAGCCCTTAAAATAGCAGTGAAATCCAGGAAATGCCTCGTGGAACCCCAAAATCAGTGTTTTGCATTCTTGACTAATGGAAGAGAATTCACAGCAGCTGTCAAGGGCCCCCATTCCACCTGTGGGAAGCTGCCTGGGGCTGTGGAGAGGGAGGAGAGGGAAACACAGCTTTTAAAACCACGGCTCTCTTGGAAATAGGGAACTTTGTTCAGGTTTACCAGAGGCGTTGGTGTTCACTGAGAATGCAGATGTTTTATGTGCCAAAGTCACTGGATAAAAGAGTTGGTAAAGGGGAACAAAGCCTGGAATGCGGGCTGTGCTCCTCCCAGGTGATGCTGGGCTCTGTGTGTGAGTGTGGAGAGTTTTTGGGGGTGTGTGGAGCCTTTCTCTGTGTGTGTCAGTCTCTGTGTGTGTGAGTCTAGGGGTGTTTATGTGTCTTTTTCTGTGTATGTGGTGTTTTTCTGGATGTGTGGAGTCTTTTTGGGGGGTGTGTGGAGCCTTTTTCTCTGTGTGTGAATCTTTGAGTCTCTGTGTGTCTTGTGAGTCTGTGTGTGTGTCTTTGTGGGCCTTTCTGTGCGACAGGGTCTTTTTGTGTGTGTCTTCTTCTGTGTGTGAGCTTGCATTTCTGTATGTGGGTGTCATTTTCTGAGTCTGTGTGCGAGTGAAAGTCTTTCAGAGTGTGTGTGCAGTCTTTCTGTGAGTGTCTTTTTGTGTGTGTATGAGTCTGTGTGTGAGCGTGGAGCCTTTCTCTGTGTGTGTCAGTCTGGGGGTGTGTATGTGGTGTTTTTCTGGGTGTGTGGAGTCTTTCTCTCTGTGTGAGTGTGTGGAGTCTGTGTGTGTGTATCTTTGAGTCTGTGTGTGTCTGTCTCAGTTTTTCCTCTGTGTGTGTGTCTTTGTGGGCCTTTCTGTGCGACGGGGTCTTTTTGTGTGCGTCTTCCTCTGTGTGAGTGTGCATTTCTATGAGTGGGAGAGTCTTTCAGAGTGTGGGTGTCATTCTCTGAGTCCATGTGTGAGTGAGAGTCTTTCAGAGTGTGGGTGTCACTCTGTGTCTTTCAGTGTGTGTGCAGTCTTTCTGTGAGTGTCTTTTTGTGTGTGTGTGAGTCTGTGTGTGAGCGTGGAGCCTTTATCTGTGTGTGTCAGTCTGGGGGTGTGTATGTGGTGTTTTTCTGGGTGTGTGGAGTCTTTCTCTGTGTGAGTGTGTGAAGTCTTTGTGTGTGGAGTCTGTGTGTGTGAATCTTTGAGTCTGTGTCAGTTTGTCTGTGTGTGTGTCTTTGTGAGCCTTTCTGTATGACAGCATTTTTTTGTGTGAGTCCTCCTCTGTGTGAGTGTGTGCGTTTCTGTGTGTGGGTGAATCTTTCAGAGTGCGTGTGTGCAGTCTTTCTGACACAGTGTGAGTGTCTTTTTGTGTGCCTGTGAGTCTCTCTGTGTGTGAGTGTGGAGTCTTTCTGGGGGTGTATGTTTCTCTGTGTGTGATTTCTTTCTCTGTGTGTGTGTGTCTTTCTGGAAGTCTTTATGTGTGAGTGTGAAGTCTTTGGGGGCGTGTGGAGCCTTTCTGTGTGTGTGATTTCTTTCTGGGAGTCTTCCTCTGTGTGTCACTGTGTGTGTGTGGAGTCGTTTTGGGGGTGTGTGAAGTCTCTGTGTGTGTGTTTGTGTGTGAATCTATCTGAGTCTTTCTGTGTGTGTCTTGTGAGTCTGTGTGTGTGTCTTTGTGGGCCTTTCTGTGTGACAGGGTCTTTTTGTGTGTACCTTCCTCTGTGTGAGAGCGTGCATTTGTGTGTGAGTGTGCATTTCTGTATGTGGGAGAGACTTTCAGAGTATTGGTGTCACTCTGTGTCTTTCAGTGTGTGTGCAGTCTTTCTGTGAGTGTCTTTTTGTGTGTCTGTGTAAGTGTGGAGGCTTTTTGGGGGTGTGTGGGGCTTTTATTTATGTGAGTCTGGGGATGTGTACATGTCTTTTTCTGCATATGTGGTGTGTGTGTGTGTCTGGAGTATTTCTGGGGATGTGGAGCCTTTCTGTGTGTGTTTCTGTGTGTGTGGGTGTGTGGAGGCTTTCTNAGTGTCTTTTTGTGTGCCTGTGAGTCTCTCTGTGTGTGAGTGTGGAGTCTTTCTGGGGGTGTATGTTTCTCTGTGTGTGATTTCTTTCTCTGTGTGTGTGTGTCTTTCTGGGAGTCTTTGTGTGTGAGTGTGAAGTCTTTGGGGGCGTGTGGAGCCTTTCTGTGTGTGTGATTTCTTTCTGGGAGTCTTCCTCTGTGTGTCACTGTGTGTGTGTGGAGTCGTTTTGGGGGTGTGTGAAGTCTCTGTGTGTGTGTTTGTGTGTGAATCTATCTGAGTCTTTCTGTGTGTGTCTTGTGAGTCTGTGTGTGTGTCTTTGTGGGCCTTTCTGTGTGACAGGGTCTTTTTGTGTGTACCTTCCTCTGTGTGAGAGCGTGCATTTGTGTGTGAGTGTGCATTTCTGTATGTGGGAGAGACTTTCAGAGTATTGGTGTCACTCTGTGTCTTTCAGTGTGTGTGCAGTCTTTCTGTGAGTGTCTTTTTGTGTGTCTGTGTAAGTGTGGAGGCTTTTTGGGGGTGTGTGGGGCTTTTATTTATGTGAGTCTGGGGATGTGTACATGTCTTTTTCTGCATATGTGGTGTGTGTGTGTGTCTGGAGTATTTCTGGGGATGTGGAGCCTTTCTGTGTGTGTTTCTGTGTGTGTGGGTGTGTGGAGGCTTTCTGGGGGTGTGTGGAGCCTTTCTCTCTGTGTCTGTGTGTGGAGTTTGTGTGAGTGTGTGGTGTCTGTGTGTGTGTCTGTGTCAGTTTTTCTGTGTCTGTGTGGGTCTTTCTGTGTGATGGGATCTTTGTGTGTGTGTGAGTGCATTTCTGTGTGTGGGAGAGTCTTTCAGTGTGGGTGTCATTCTCTGAGTCTCTGTGTGAGTGAGAGTCTTTCAGTGAGTGTGTGTGTCTTTCCATGTGTGTCTGTGTGTGAATCCTTGGGTGTGTGTCTTTCTGTGTGCATTTCAGTGTGTGTTTGTGTGTCTCTTTGCATGAGTCTTTGTGTGTGTGAATCCTTCTGAGTATGTACCACTCTGTCTGTGAGTCTTTGTGTGTGTGATTTTTTTCTCTGTGTCTGGCCCTGTTTTGTTGTTCCTTTGTTGTTCCCTGCAAGGTGTCTCAGCTTCCCCAAGACAGACCCAGAGCCTCCTGCTGTAAATAAACCCATGGAGTCTGACAGAACGCTTCCTTGGAGAAACCACGCTGCAAATCCAACAGGAATCCTCCCAGATCTCCCACACCTGGGTGTTGTTTACCTCCTTTGAATGAGTTCCCAGGAGGGGCAAAGCCCCTTCACCAGTTGTTCCCTCCCCACCAGAGCTGGGATCTATCCGAGTGCCATCGGGATCAGCCCCTCGATGGAGCCCTGAGAAGGGCCTGTGAGTACAAGTGTGAGACAGAGCTGGGAGATGGGTGGGAAGCTGCTCAGACCTGCCAGGTCTGGGTGTGCCTGAGAGCTGAATTTCGTGTGATTACACCATGGAAAACTTTGAGGTGCCTGGGCAATCCGGGAAGCAGCTGAGAGGGTGAATGTGAAGTTTGCATTTATTCGTTGCTCTGGTTTTTTCCTATTTCTTTTTAAACATAAATTCAGTTTGTGGATATAAAATTAGGTGCCTGAAAAAAATTACTGTTTCATATCTTTAAAAACAAATCCCATCAGTATGGGCCATTCACTTAAGAGTTGGGCTTGATGATCCTGGTAGGTCCTTCCAACTCGGAATATTCTGTGATCTCAAGATCAGCTTCAGTCTCTAAAGTCCAACCCCAGGAATAATTTCTGATGGTGGATTTAGGTGTAGCAATGCCATGGAGTTCATTCCATCATCAGGACTGGCTCCACTGGAGTTTGGTTTAGGTTTATTCCAGCCTCTCTGTTGGTGGAGAAGGACTGAAATTGGAAGGACTGGCAGGTTGTGCTTGGCTGACATCCTGCGTGTGAATGAAACACCCAAATGCCTTTCCCTGCCCCAGGACTGACCTGTCACTGCAGTGACCAGTGGTTTAGAAAGCTGAGATTTTTATTTTCTGTTTAAATGGGAAAGCCTGAGGCTGTGAATGTGCATTGTGCAGTGCAATCCCCCGAAGTACAGCGGGCAGAGAAAATTCCCTGTGCCTGTAGCTATGTCAGGATGTTAAATACCAGGGTTATTAATCTTTCCTCACCTCAGCAGCTCTTAGGCCACGCATTAATGTGTTTTTGTGTGAGATTTAATTGCTCAGGCTTGTAACAACTCAAAACTTTAAGATCCTGTTTCCCACTGTGACTTCAGTCCTGAGCAATCGGCTCTCTGCAAAAGCAGCAAATGGTTGTTTGGATTGTATTCCATTTTCCATGGCAGATGGAGGCTCATCTGTGGGTTATAGATCAGTGGAGAGCAAGACTCAGACTGGGGCAGGGATTTTCCAGAAGTAAACTGCAGCCAGGAGTGATGCTGGGAAGGGAATTCCAGAGTCAGGGCTTCCAGCACTGAACTTGAATTATGTCAGCACCATATTTGCTGTCTTGGAGAAATTACAATTAGCAATAAAGCACCTGAATGTTTATCCTAATTAAAAAAAGGTGTTTCTATAAATGAAATATGATTAGACCCGTGAAATAAGAAATGAGAGTTGCTAAATAAGCTTCAGATGGAGGCCAAGTGTATCTTTTATTCCAGGGCTTTGGCTTTCACATTACATAAGCTCAAAGCAGCAAAGCTTATTTTCAAGAGTTCAAAAAAAAAAAAATTAAATGGTTGGGAAAAAATTTAAAAGGTTTTGACATTCAATCTGTCATCATTGTCTTCTCAAGAATGCACACGTCCAAAAAAAAAAAGGCAAAAGGTTTTGTTGAATGACATTGATCTTTGGAGTTCTTGTTTGGTTTTCTGCTCATTAAGCTCCTGACATGGAAGCAGACTTGAAAAGGCCAAGAACTGTGACATTGGATGCAGATTTTAGCATGTCAGCAAGGTCTGGAAATAAAATAGACACGGAACTTGATTTTATTACCTTTTCTTTTAACAGCAAGAACCAATATTTGAAAAGGATCGACCTCGGTGCAGTGATAGGAGAGACAGCATAGGAGACATAAATCAAGCACTTCGTGTACTTTCCTATTTAAAAAAGGGCAGTGCTGGAATTATTTTGGGATTCTCTGTGTGAATTCCAGGACCTTCATTTGGATTATGGACATGGAAGCAAATTGGGGCAATTAAAATATTTTAAATGTGCGCCTGCTTACTTTTTTGGAGGGCGGGGAAAAAACCCAACCCAAACCACCACAGCAAGCTTTTTGTTTGGAAAATCTGGCAAATCTTTGCCACAAATTAAATTCTAGTAGATTTTGATTGTGTAACAGAGAGAGACCCAGCCAGTGTGTTTGTAGTGAGACTCATTTTAGTGCAAAGGAGGGACCAGGAGGATTCCCTGGAAGTTGCTGGGGGAAAATGGGCCTCAGCAAGTGCTTGGGTGGAGACTGAAATGAGAAGGGACATCTGAGAATGTGAGGGCCGAAAGAGGGTTGAACCCCCTTTTTTTTTTAAGCTAACTTGCACCAAGTGCAAGGCTTCAGGCCATATTTGAAGTAGAGTTTTGGTTTTGGTCATAAATCCAAGCGTGGCACCCTCTGAAAAAAAACCAGTCCCAGCACAGTCCTGCTTGAATCTGCTGGTGTTTTCTTTTAGGTTTCTGTTCATCTCAACATATTTTCCCCTCTGCTTTCATCACTTCCAAACCCAACCAAACACGTGTTGCTTTTGCGAGGTAACGCTGCTTTGAGAAAAGCCTTTTTCTATTCCTCTCCTTCATTTGTCTACTTCAAAATGTGGTTCCACATTTGAAACCCAAAGCAATCTTTCCCCAGGGATTAGCTCTCCTCCAAAGACTTTTCACATTCTTTAATCTGCAGTTTCTCCTCTCCTGAGGTGTCAGGAATTGATGTGGAACACGGGCTTGTTTATTGTCTCTGTCATCAAGAAATAGAGAAGTTGTTTATTTTAATGTGTGGAGTTTTCTCCAGGCCCAAGCAGCTGAAGTGAGCATTAAAAACCCTGTTTTACTTCACATAAAACAAGTCTGTGGTGTCTTCTGCGGCACAAAAGGAAACAATTCTTCTTGAATTCTCATTCTGTTCTCCCCGTTTCTAAATAAACCCTCCCCACTTGTTTGAAATGATCCCCAATTAAAAGCTGGGCTTCAAACGAGCTGGGAAAAGAGAGGCCTTGTGCTTGATGCGCCTGTGTGACCTCCAGGTGTGGAAAATGCAGTCATTCCCCTTGGCTTCAGGCCGTGGAAACCATCAGGGATACACCCAGGCAAGCCAAAAAAATATAAAATTCACTTTAAAACAGGCTGGGAAAGGCCTTGCTGCAACCAGCACCTCAAGGGCTCCTCAGGTGCTGCTGGGACTGGTTGTGATCCTTTCAAATGGCAATTTCTGGCATTTCTGCCTCACTGCCCAGGCTGTGCTGAGTTTAGAAATGAGATTTTTTTTATCAGCTTTCAAGGATTGCTCTCACTGACACTATTACAAGAGATTTCCAAGATTTTGAGTGAATAATTTATCTCTTCTTGGCCTCACTGTATGCCTGAAGTGAGCATTAAACACCCTGTTTTACTTCACATAAAACAAGTCTGTGGTGTCTTCTGCGGCACAAAAGGAAACAATTCTTCTTGA
The DNA here is from genome assembly GCA_013398055.1 of Ifrita kowaldi. Taxonomy (NCBI): domain Eukaryota; kingdom Metazoa; phylum Chordata; class Aves; order Passeriformes; family Cinclosomatidae; genus Ifrita; species Ifrita kowaldi. The sequence goes on along the minus strand of VZRS01009177.1, from coordinate 2,666 downwards.
ATTCTCATTCTATTCTCCTTGATTCTAAATAAATTAATCCCCAATTAAAAGCTGGGCTTCAAACGAGCTGGGAAAAGAGGGGCCTTGTGCTTGATGCGCTTCGAGTGCGAAGCGTGTGACCTCCAGGTGTGGAATACGCCGTCATTCCCCTTGGCTTCAGGCCATGGAATCAGCCCTCCTGCTTTCTTCAGCGGGCTGGGAAAATTGCAAATGCCTGGGTTTGTGTCTCCTTGGCACTCAGGAGTTTCTCAGGACTTTGATTGCGAGGGGATTGCAGACAGAGTCCCTTTGTTTATCAGTAAGCTGTGCCAAGAGCTTATCAGATGCTGTCTAATGAGCCCCTTTCTCTTAGGGATGCTGCTGACAATTATTGACTTTCATCCCCCGTGGTAGTCACTTTAAAGGAGGAAAAACTCAATTTTTGCTGGTTTTCGTTGTTGTATGAGAGCACAGTGATTAGGTGGGATTTTGTGGGGGGCAGGTAATGATTTCTCACCCTCAGTGTTGCGTTTCCCAGGTGTTGTGGTTTGGGAATTGTGGCTTTCTCTGCCTCCAGTGCTGCAGGGATGAACTTGGTAAGGAAATGGATCCAGTTTAAAAAAAAAGGAAAAAAAAAAAAAGGAAAAGATCCCTCAACAAAGAGGGATGTGCCATTTTCCTGCTCTCTGATTCCTTCTTTCCCCCCTCACTGAACTCCACTTATTCCTCCACATCCCTTTCCTGCCCACAAAGCATCAAGGCCATGTGGATTCTCCTCCAGCTGAGCAAATTCCTGGAGCTTCCAGCTCCTCTGAGGGCAGCAGGTGATGGTGGCCAAGAAATCCTCTGGGATTTTCCTGACTCCACGGCCTGTTCCAGCTCCCTCCTGCCTGAAGTGCCCAGCCCCGGTGGCAGCTTGGCCAGGGCACTGCTGCAGAAAAGGCAGTGGGGAGGTGGGAGACTCAGGGAGACCATCAGGGATACACCTAGGCAGGCCAAAAATTACACAAAATTCACTTTAAAACAGGCCTTGATGCAACCAGCACCTCAAGGGCTCCTCAGGTGCTGCTGGGACTGGTTGTGATCCTTTCAAATGGCAATTTCTGGCATTTCTGCCTCACTGCCCAGGCTGTGCTGAGTTTAGAAATGAGATTTTTTTATCAGCTTTCACAAACTGCTCTCACTGACACTATTACAAGAGATTTCCAAGATTTTGAGTGAGTAATTTATCTCTTCTTGGCTTCACTGTGGGAGAACTGGGTGAATTCAGTGGGTGCTTGCAGTGTAACAATTCAGTTTTCTCACATTTTCTCTGTTTTCTCTAAAATGCAGCAGAAGAGGATTTTAAGTCCCAATTTGAGACACTTGAGCACCCTGGTCTGGGGGAAGCTGTCCCTGCCTGTGCCAGGAGGTTGGAATTAATTGAGTTTTAAAGCCTCTTTCAAGCCAAACCATTCTGGGATTTTTTAAAAGCCCATCTTGAAAATTATTCTTGGTTTCCTATAAGAAACATCATTTAGGAGTCCTTGAAATTGCTCTATTTTGCTGTAAAACTTCCCTGATTTATTTATTAAAAGGAGATAGGAGGGGATTAGAGAAGATAAAATACAACCAAACAACCTTTGTATCCGTTTAGAAAAATATTTGAACTTGGACCTCCTTGCAGGAAACCCCTGATTAACGACCCCTGAGCAAAGAAAATTCATCTGGAGTGATAAAAACCTCGCTGGTCACATCACCTGTCTTAATTCCTCTTAAAAACAGTGCTGGCATGCAGCAAGGGAGGACTCAGAGGCAGGAAAATCAAATGGAAGAGGTTCTGTAAATGTAAAATATGTAAATGCAGCTTTTTTTATTTTTTGGTCCAGAGCATCTTGTGTCACTTTCCTTTGGACTCCAGATTTGTGAAAAAGCACTGACATCTCCAGAAAAAAAGGATTTCAACTCTATTTCTGTGGTAATCTGGGAAACCAGCTCAGTTTTAATGGGTATTTGAAGGTTCTTAAGCTAATTGTGAAAATCCTGCCCATGGTTTTAGCTGTGTTTTAGGTTACCCCCCCACTTGAAATCACTTTTGGATGGTGACTTGCAGCCTTCTCCGCTGTGGGAATATTTCTTTGTGGAGCACAATGGAGAAATGAAAATTACAATGTTATTTTCACTGTGAGAATAGGAAAAGGAGGGATCAGAATGACTGAATTGTCTGCATTTCAGTAAACGTATATAAATTCATTTAGGTTGGAAAAGAAACTTGTTCCTTTCTATAGAATGCTTTTTCTGAAGTTAAATTCTGGTTTTAGAGAGGTTGATGGGGAATTTTGCTGTTTCTTTCACTGATGAGGGATTAAGTTATTTTTAAACTCCTTTTGTTGTTTTTATCACAGAGCAAAAATAAGACTTTAATTTTTTTTTCATGGTTTCCCTCTTCCATGATTTTCTTGGGTTTAGTTCTTAACTACTTTCTGTTTAATTTTCCTTTCACCCTCAGTGAGGTGATTTAATTATTAACTTTTTTCATAATTTATGTGTAAATTATCCTTTTATTTTTTTTCCCCACACGGTGCAAGACTAATCAGGAGTCCTGAGGGTGACAGAGTTCCAGGCACTGGAGCATGAGCCAGCAAGTGGCTCTTGTGTCAAATTAAAACCACTTCAAAATGGTTTTTGTGGTGCAAGAGGAAACATTC
>VZRS01009175.1:44755-113416 GCA_013398055.1 Ifrita kowaldi | reverse complement strand
CCCAAGCATAACTTTCAGCCCCCTTTCCCAGGTGCAGCTACACAGTTAACTCATCTATCTTTGTCTCTTGCCTTCTCAAGTTCAGGCTTGCCTCTTACTGTCCAGGCAAGTACACAGGTCTGGGCTGGCCTGAACAGAATGTTCATCTCACTCTCGGGGCCTACTCTAGCTACTACAATTCAAAACATTTTAACCCTATGCTATCACAGGCATTTGACTTGTTGAAACAAAAGCAGAAGTATCTATCACAGATTTTGCCACCACACGATCTTGAGTTAGAAGGGACTCATAAAGATCATTGAGTCCTACAGTGAATGGCCTGTGGATCTAACTCACAACCCTGGCATTCTTAGTACTGTACTCTAACCAGCTGTGCTAATCTCAGGGTTGATACTGCTCTCATAGTCTCCTCCTGGAAAAACTATCACCTCAATAACCATGTTAAGTGATGGGTGAGCAACTGGCTCACAGATTGGGTGCAAAGGATTATAGTGAATGGGGTGGCATCAGTTGGAAGACTTGTCACTAATGGGGCTCCAAAAGGGCTCCATCCTCACTCCTGTGCTCTTCAGCATCTTTGGCAATCTGGGCAGAGTACTCAAAGGAATACTAAGTTTACCAGTGTCACTGAACTGGGACAAGGACAGCCCTGGTTGTGTGACTGGGGAAGGGGAGGCTGGAAAGTGCCATGGAAAGGAACCTGGGGGTCCTGGTCAGNTCAGGGTTGATACTGCTCTCATAGTCTCCTCCTGGAAAAACTATCACCTCAATAACCATGTTAAGTGATGGGTGAGCAACTGGCTCACAGATTGGGTGCAAAGGATTATAGTGAATGGGGTGGCATCAGTTGGAAGACTTGTCACTAATGGGGCTCCAAAAGGGCTCCATCCTCACTCCTGTGCTCTTCAGCATCTTTGGCAATCTGGGCAGAGTACTCAAAGGAATACTAAGTTTACCAGTGTCACTGAACTGGGACAAGGACAGCCCTGGTTGTGTGACTGGGGAAGGGGAGGCTGGAAAGTGCCATGGAAAGGAACCTGGGGGTCCTGGTCAGTGGCAAGTTGAACATGAGCCAGCGGTGCCCCGGCAGTCCGGAGGGCCAAGCGTGTCCTGGGGGGCATCAGGGACAGCATCATCAGCCAGGAGACAGAGGGGATTGTCCTGCTCTACTCTGAGCTGGGGCAGCCTCACCTTGTACATTGTGTGCAGTTCTGGGCTCCACAATGTAACAAAGAAATTGAGCTGTTACAGAGTGTCCAAAGGAGGTTCGTGAGGATAGTGAAGGGCCTTGAGGGGAAGGTGCGTGAGGAGTGGCTGAGGTCACTTGGTCTTTTCAGCCTGGAGAAGAGGAAACTGATCAGAGACCTCATCATGTCTTCAACATCTTCAGTAGGGAAAGTGTAGGGGCAGGAACTTATCTCTGCACTCTCATGATACAATTTGAGGAAACTCTCCTGGAAGGTATGCTAAGGCACATAGAAATAAGGAGGTGATTGATGACGGCTGACATGGCTTCACTACCTGACAAATTTGCCGACAAATTCTAGGATGGCATCTCAGCAGTGGTAGATGAGGAAAGAGTGACTGATGTCATCTCCCTGGACTTGTGCAAAACATTTGACACTACTCCGCACAACATCCTTGTCTCTAAAATAGAAAAGTGTATATTTGAGAGGTGGATCAGTGGAAGAGGAATTGGCTGGATGGTCACGCTCAAAGCATTGTGGTCAACAGCTTGATGTCCAAGTGGCGACCAGTGACAAGTGTTTGTCCTCAGGGGTTAGTATTGGGACCAGCCCTGTTTAACATCTTTGTTGGTGACCTGGACAGTGGGATTGAGTGCACACTCAGCAAGTTTACTGACAAAACGAAGCTATGGTGCAGTCACATGCTGGAGGGAAGGGATACCATCTGGAGGGACCTGGACATGCTTGAGAGGTGGGTCTGTGAAAACCTCATGGAGTTCAAAATGGCGAAATGCAAGGTCTTGTGTTAGGGCAATCCCCAAGCATAAGAACAGGCTGGGCAGAGAATGGATTGAGAGCAGTTCTGAGGAGAAGAATTTGGGTGTTCTGGTGGATGAGAAGGTCAACATGAGCTGTCAGTGTGTGCTCAGAAAGCTTTCTGTGTCCCAAGTTAGATCAGAAACAGCATGGCCAATAGGTTGAGGGAGGGGATTCTGCCCCACTGCTCTGCTCTGGTGAGATTCCACTTAGAGATCTTGGAGCTCTGGGACCTCCAGCATGGGAAGGACATAGACCTGTTGGTGCAGCTCCAGAGGAGAGCCACAAAGATGATCACAGGGCTAGAGCACAACTGCTATGGAGACAAGCTGAGAGGCCTGGAGCTGTTCAGCTTGGAGAAGAGGAAGCTCTGGGGGACCTTAGAGCGCCTTCCAATATATAGAAGGTCTCCAAGAGAGCTGGAGAGGGAATTTTAGAAGGGGGATCCTTGTGGAGTGATAGAGAAGGGATAGTGGCTTAAAACTTAAAAAGAGGGCAGGTTTAGATTGGATATTAGGAAGAAATTCTTTACTGTGACGGTACTGAGGCACTGGAACAGGTTGTGCAGAGAAGTTGTGGACGCTCCATCTGTGGAACTGTCAAGGCTTGGTCTGAGCCACCTGGTCTAGTAAAAGGTGTCCCTGCCCATGACAAGGGAGTTGGAACTGGGTGACCTTTAAGGTCCCTTCCAACTCAGAAGAGAACAATTCAGCTGGAAGGGACTTAAAATGATCTTCTAGTCCTACTGTCTATATGATATGCATATAATACCTATAGTCAAGAATGGTTAGCTCTGCAACCACACAGTCTTACTATTTACTTCTAATAATAGAAGTATAATAATATACTTTGAATAATACTTGATCTGTTCTCTTTGTCATTTTGGAATCCTTTTGTGAACTCATGATAAGGTTTGGGCATCTCACAAAACTCAATAATCATGCTCATTCACTAGTAATAGAAATACCTGCTACGTTTATGTGGAATTTTGCCTGACTGTCTGTGACTATGTGGAGGAATTTATAGCATAAAACATATTTGTGCGTAGCTGGTGGAAACTAGAGAAGCATTTTGTTTGAACTCTTTTGCTGTTGCAGAAATGTTCAATTAACCTTTGCAGTTCGCGTCAGTGTTTTTATTACATTCTTCAGCTCCCCATGGCACCTAGTGAAAATTCTTGATTTCCTTTGCTAGAGAGGCAGTAAATGATGAATAAGGCTGACCTGTAGAGTTTCTTCCTGCCCAGTGGTAGACAAGCAGGCCCCAATTTTTACTCTTTTTGAGAATAGTAGTCAATGACAGACTTGAATTGCTTTCTTCTGCTTTTGTTTAACTGTCCGACCCATTCCTCATGGAAAAACCAGTTTTCCCCAGTCCCTGGGGAAAACAGTCTTGGCTCTGTCTGATGAAGACTGTTCCACTCACAAAAGGCACATTTTTAGACCTCTAATTCAGGAAGAAGTAGGAAAACCATTGTGAGGAAGGATAAGGCTGTGAGATGTGCCTGCAGAGGCACATGGCAGCACAGAGGAGCACACGGCGGCACAGAGAAGCACATGGTGGCACAAAGGAGCACATGGCAGCACAGGGAAGCACACAGCAGCACAGTGGAGCACATGGCAGCACAGTGGAGCACGTGGCAGCACAGTGGAGCACATGGCAGCACAGAGAGGCTTGTCTCCACCGGACCCTGGGGGGAGGAGGTGTCACACGGCAGACCCCTATGGAGCTCACAGGAGCTGACGGATGGGTGAACAGCGAGTGATCACCCCATAGAAGAACATTTGGAAAGTGTGTTGGTGTTGTGGCAACACGGGATAGGTCACACCACATAAGGAAATACTGTGCCTTGGAAAAGTGTATAAAATGAGCTCATTTCTTTAAATAAATGATTGAGATTCCCTGCTGGTCTGGGTCCATCCCTCAATCACTGACAAAGCGTCAATTAAAGATCTAAAGTAAAGTAAATTGAAAGACTGCCTTCAGCTTTTACATAAGACGTTCCCTTCTCTCTTCCTTTCTCTATGCACACCATATTCTCCCCAAGCCTTGTCTTTGGGCTTTTCTGTAATTCTGTAATTTTATAGGAGCAGAGGTCTCTTTTTTTTTAAAGAAAAAAGTATATGTGTTTTCTGCCTACAGAGAAGACCCAACTTGAATAGCTAAGATAGGCTCAATAGTTAAAATAGGCTGAATAGTTAAAAAGAAGAGGACAGATACATCGGTATGTAGACTTCTAGCCTGATAGTATTTCAAGCTACTGTTTCAAGACCTACTCTTTAAGGTCAGTATTCAAAATTAATAATTAAAAAGCTATTCTCATAGCTATCTTAATTTCTTCATTAGATTGGTTTGCCAAGGGTTCATGCACAGTATGCAGCCCAATGTTTATACAACAGAGACACAAATTCAGAGAAAAATGCAACGTGAAGGTTTCATACTTGCTTGAACGTTAACCTTCATTCACTAAGCTGAGTTTATATGATCTTGTATTTCTGAATACTCACCACAGAGCATAATGAATTACAGGTGAGTTTCATATGGCACGATGCCAGTAATTTAAAATGAGACACTAAAGGATCCTTTTAATTGAATGAATCTTCGTAATTTTTTGAAAGTTTGGCATTAAAGAGACAAATGTCCCTTGCCACTGAAGGAAAAAACAAACAACAACAAAACTGCTAAGCCCCAAAAAAATAAACAAAACCTCCAAAACTCACCAAAACCAACCCTGGCCATTTCCCCCTCCTGTAATATAGCCCTGAAAGAGAAATCAGTGATGTCTAATCAAGTCTAGGGTTACATGTATTTTGTAATGGTAATCTGCATTGTTTAAACAACATATGTAACTGTTGAGTGTTTAAATTGCTTGCTAATTAAATTCTGTTTTTTAGATGGCTAAACAAAATGTATTTCAACATACTGCTTTTAGTTGATACCTTAAATGGTTACAAGCACAGGTAAGAATAGTATGACAAACGTTGCTGTAGAGTACATTGTAAATGTCTAAATAGTAATCAATATTACGAAATTAGGTATTGACTAAAATGCTTTTATAATAAGTAAGTATTGGTTTGCTCTTTCAAATTAGACATTTTCACTGTGGGAATAAAGAGTAAATATATGGTCATGAAATTAGACTGTGACCTTTTCATACATTTCTTCTTTTTATGAAAACGGTGGGTTTAAATTTGGTTGCATAAGTGTATTGTACTCTAAACATCAGTTTTTAATTATTGGTAGGTCAAGATTGTAACATACGTGATTAGAGCAATCCATTGGCCCACTGTTTTTGTTACAGGACCTTCAGCTTTCTCAGCTTATACTTCCCATACTGCTGACCTTCACAACATGGTGTCATTTTTGGCCAGCATTTCCCAGAGTATTCAATAGTTATCCAAATACGCATTTTCTAGTATCTTTAGTAAAACTTCCACAGACTGGAAGGAGCTGTGTCTGGTCAGGAGTGAGTATTTCTAAAGATTGCTGCCAGAAATTGCTATTGCCTCTTCAGCTGTTTTGTCCACAGTTCACTATTAGTCCAGGCTGACAGCATTACAGCTGTTACAGCTTGGAAGCTTGCAGCATACAAGGTTGGGTTATTTTATGTTTACATGCTGCCAAATTTTTAGTAGTGTGAATATTTTGACTATGAAAAAACAGAGTCCAATCCTTTTTATATTAAACTAATGGATGTTTCATACACACACACACAAAAAGCAGGAGTATGAAGAATTAGAGTATTTGTTGCTTTTCATTGGTTTGTCAGTGGTAAGAGTTTATGATATCACAAGATGATTGTGTGTTATAGCTGGCATTTCAGAAAAAGTCCTCAAATGCACTCCTTGATAATGTATTTCTATCAAGTGGCACATCACTAGCTCATTTGGAAAGGAGAAAGGAACTGACCACAGTCTGTGGCAACAGGTAGGCTGCACCTTTAGATTTTGTCAGATACTCAGGTGATACGGAAAATACTGTGGCATTGTTTTCAATAGAAAGATTCAAATGTGCTTTTAACAGAAACATGCTTTTTCAAACCCTCCAATATAATCTAACTGAACAGTTTTGACAAGAAGTAAGTTAAAAAGGATAATTATTTTAAACCTTTTCTTTCCTTATTGTGTCAGCAATAAATGTGTAACTTTGGGAGCTGTACTGAGTTCTTGTAGGACCCACTCATTGCCCTGAATGCAATATGTCTATCACATTTCACATTGTCTGGGGATCTTGTTGGAGGTGCAGGACCCATGAGGTGCGTTAGACAGCTGGGACAGGCAGGGCTGGTTACAGAAGAAGAGGCGGCAGTAGGAGCTGATTCCTGTAGTAGCAGCTTTATACTTTTTCGAGAAGAATCAAAGGAATGTGATGATTTCCGTAGACTTTGCAACATAGTATGAGTGTTAGGCTAAAAAATCTATTGCTTTTACTGGTTTCAAACAGGAAGCATTGGTTACAGTGTATTAGATTGGTTACAGTGTATAGATTGAGGTCACCTTCCTTATATCCATGTTTTTCCACCATGTTTCTTAGTCCCTGGTCAGAATACTTTAGCACGGGATGACTCTAAACATGCATTTTCCATTATCTAATATTGAAATTAATGTGACTTTATTGTCCCCTATCTAATTAAAGTACTTATGACTTTGTTTTGGATAAACCTCAATATTTCGAATTCCTAACTTCTCATATTAATGTTGGTGGTGCCTCCTGCCAAACATGAGTAGCTCAGGGAAGGTAATACATGCTGACTATGTTGTATTCATAAGTTATGTGAAAATACTTGAATTCACAATTCTTGCTTGAATGTCATAGCTTATGATCAGAAGAAGATAACCACATTAAAGTTAACCTGTGATACCTCTAATGGCTTGCACCGGAAATAATTTTTTATCTCTTGCAATGTGTATTTCTGTACCCAATTTTAACAAATTTGAGCAAGTATGTAAGATTGGTTTCATGTAATCACAGGCAAAATTATAATGGAAAATGTCAATGCAATTCCGTGAAATTTTCTTGTAAATTTTTGACAATGGAGTTAATGGAGCTGTTTTTGGGGTTTTTTTTAAAGAGGACCTAGTTGCATTATTTACAGGATAAAATTAATGGGAGGATATCTCAGTTTTTCAGCATCTGTGTCAAGCAAAGTTGAGCAAATTAATTCCGTGTATTCATGGTGTGCCCCAGACAAGCCGAGACTCTCTTTTTCCTCCCTACTTTCTATTGGCGCCTAAATAAAACCTGAAAGCAAATTGCTATCTGTTAGGTGCCTAGCTTTTTAAAGCTTTTTAAAGCTTTTTGAAATGTTCTGTGTTTACTTCTGTGTGCCTGACCAATGTTTTCTGAAGTGGTTTGTAGCAAGGAAATAAAATATTTCATAAAGACTTGTGCTTTGCATAGTTGTATACTGTATCTATCTTGCCGCTTTTCTTCTAAACATATTCTGAATGAGTTACAAATGTTTAAAAAAACCAATCAAGTAATAATAAGCTACTAATAGCTTGATTTTATACTTAAGGAGGTGCTTTCTGCTGGAGTGATGTCTGTTAGTGAGTTCGGTGTTTCATTTGTTCTTCTGTGCTGTTTTGGGCTGTGCACAGGCAGAAGAGCAGCTGCACCATAATTCAATAAGAAACTCCTAATTTGCTAAAGGCAATATACGTAGAAGTGCCTGATGGATGTCATGCTATGGAAACAGTACTGTGGCATATGTACAAACCAGGCAGTGTCCACTACTTAATTTTGTTTGGTGTAAGCAAAGAAAATCGAGGTATTTTCAGTGTAAGATACTGTACTGTATTTACAGAAAGACAGTCTGAGGAACAACTATAGTTGCCTGCACTATATCCACCAGCCTTCTATTATTTTAGATATTTGCAGAGTTTATGTGATGCTTTATTAGCTGTCAATTCCAAGTTGGTTTTCACTTTTTTAAGAATGAAAAGCATATGAGAATGTTTTGTTTCTGCACTGATAAGATTACTTATAATTTAATTTGGTGGAATTCGTGTCTTTTTAGAGACATAGATGGCTAAGTTGTGTAACATGTGAGGCTGTGGCTTTATACCCTTTTGGAAATGTCTTCTAGCCTGTGTACTCTTGAAGAAATATTACTGTTATGTTGTCTAAAGAAACAGGAGTTGCATGTGCTGGGATATGGGTCATGAACTTGCATATTTTGTGTGCTTTAAAGCTGAGCTACAAATTTGAGCTTTTTCATCTTTTTTTATTTCTGAAAGGGTATTCTTCTAAGGATCACCTTCTGTGTTCTTCATGGGTATGAATAGAGGTATTTTTATTTCTATCAAAATTCATCCCGTTCAAACTGCTTCTGACTTAGAATAATCTGATTAAAGTATTTTGGCTGTTGCTTTAACTGTCTGTTTATCATAAACAAGTCCCAAACATGAAACTGTGATGTGTGCATGGGAGATGAAATTCCTGAATATTTAGGTCCAAAGGACACTGGCCTGATACTGACTGTGAATTTTAATTCAGTCTGAGTATGGTTATAACTGTCAAGACAAGTCTAATGGGCCAGACCCATACTTGGTCTTTCCATTCAGGCCTGAAACCTTTTCTCTAGAAATAAAGAAAGAGATTAAACCTTATTTGTTCATAAAAGGTGACTTTCTGGTGGCTGTGAAGGAAACTGGTAGAAGGAAATAATGACCTTAGCAACTATACTGGATGTAATCCAGTATAAGGCAAACTGTTTCTAGCAGTTCAATTTTATCAGGAAAGAATGCATTGAAAACCAATATCAGCCTGTCATGGTTATCAACCTGATCTTGGCTAAGCAGATGAAACCCTTTCTGTGTCACTTGATTTGTGTGAGCTGAAGTGCTTTGCATGGAGAATTGTTTTCTGTTAGTAGTAATTTTTACTTGCAGATTTGCTGAGCCATAGACATTCAATGACTTATCTGCCCTGTAGAATGTTATTAAAGAAAGTAGTGTTGCATACTCACCTAAATTTTTCCAGATTAATCCTGAAGCTATCACCTGATCTGCAGATGTTGTATGACAGCTGGAGCAATGGGTTTAGAGAAAAAAAAATCTGGTCTTTTATTTTTTTCCCTATCACTGGACTGTTGAATGACCTTCATTGTTTATTTGCAGGAATCTAAACCTGATCTTGATTTGGAGGATCTGAAAAAAGCCAGAAACTCAAAACACTATTTAGCAAAATATTTTCAAGAACAATGGTCTACAATATCAATCTTCCAAGGGACAGTGCTCCTTCACCTCCGAACTGATACTCTGGAAAGAGAGTTATGTGACTGCCCTTATTTTATTTTAAGAACAGTTACAGAATTTTTGGTTTAGTTACTATAGTTCTGTCTTTTAATTCTTAAGATAATATCATGGACTTCAGACAGCAAGAGGGAATCTCTGTGCCTGCCACAGATAACACAGAATGCAATCTGGGTTTTTTAATGAGTGAAAGAAATGGATCTAACAAGTTATTTAAAAATCCTATTTTTCCACTGATATGAGTATGAGAGCTTGTGAATGCGTTGTCAGCTGTATCTAGCCCTAACACTTTTAATTATATTAGTGATTTTTAAGTACTTTTGTTATGTACCGTGTAAGAAAAACCCTTGGATCAAAGAATTAGAGAAAAAAGGTAGAGAGAATAAGCTTATTTGAGCTCTTCATAAGGGCAAAGAGCCAAAGGTTTATTAAAATGAAATTCAAATCTAATACATGCTTTTTTTTTTTTAATGTAATAAAATCCACTTGCTGAGGAAATGATCTGCTATATTTTTCCTAATGTGTATTTTTTGTTCCAAGGGGTTATGCCTGCACAAGGCTCTGCAAGGTGTGTACAAATTAGGCCAAACTTCTTTTCCAAAGCAAGTACTTCTAGAGGAAAGTACAGGCAGAGTAACAGCCTAAAAAACGAAGAGAATAACAATGTGATAGTAACAAGGAAGAACAGCATTAAATTATTGCAACAAACTTCAGAGTTGAAACCGTGCCTTGCACAAAATTAGTGAAAGCTTGGCTATGACATATAGTGTCTTCTCCTCTTTAAACAGAAGGTATTTTGGAAATTGTGTTGTGGGAGTGTGTCCTCTACAGACTGATAGTATTGTACTGAATTGCATCGTGGGCGTATTTAGATCTGAGTGTTACAGACTAATTGCAATGTATTGAGCTGTGGGGTAGGTGTTTTCAGAAGCTACTTTAGTTCTGAAATGTTTTAATTAAAATTTTGCAGTAGACCTCTTTCTTGAGAAAATGGTGAGTGTTATGGTGAGTGCAGTAGATCTATCCTTAGAGGCAGGGGAGAAGTGACTGGCTTCTGCATTCCCAAGTCAGGTCTAGTAATTATGTCTGAGATATGGCAATGTGCTGTTTTTGGTAGGAATTCCTGTACCAGATCAGACTTCTGTCATGACTGAGACTATGGGTGGGCTAAAGACTTTGGAGAAAGATAAGGAAATCTACTGCAGAAGATTAGAGAATAACCTGATCATATAAAAATATCCCTCTTAAGTTAAGTTGACTCTGTTTTTTCTCTTTTTGTGTCATGGGTAGTTAAAAGTATGGACTGTGTATGAAGTAAAGTGGTTCCTCCTGTGAAATACTCTCATTCGAAAAGGACAAGAAAAACCGAGAATTAGTGAAGGAGTTACTTCACAGGCTTATGTAATAGCTTTTAATTTTTTTTCCAGATCTGTTTTTCCATAGGTGATTGGACAAGGTATATCAGTATCAAATAGCAATGTCTGGTGACTGGGAAGGGTAAGAATGTGCTGGAGGTCAGGGTGTTCTTGACAGGAATACTCTGCACTCAGGGATATCCAGGTACAAATTGTACCTGTATGCAGCAGCTATGAATTATGGCTTGACTGAATGCTTGACTAGAAGGAAAAAACCAAAATCTGACTTCTCAACATTTGCAGTTAAAGTCACTTAATTTCCCATTGTTTTCTTAGTATTTCCTATTATTGTCTTCCTGTTTGCCTTATCATTCCATTAACTCTCACATCTCCCAAAGCTGCAACAGTTAAGCCATTTTGCAGCTGAATATGACTTCCTTCCCCCTTCTTGAGACTTTATTGCAAGAGGTGTAAAATACATAAGGAAAAGGGGAATTTGTATTTATGAGAGATTAAGCAAGGTTCTTGCAGTTCTTCTTCTATGTTGCTTATGTCCAGCGTGTAAAAACGAAGTCTGTGGTACCAGAAGGCCACTGTAACACCACAGATGAGTTTCTTTCCACTACTAGATTTGCAGGGAATGTGGAAACTGAGGGAAAAAGGACTAGATGGTTATTCCTGAGGACCAGAGAAAGAACTTAGACAGATGGAAGACATTCCATTGATATAGAGTATTTTAAGCATGGTAAAAAAAAAAAGGCAAAACGTGATGGTATTTAATGCATGATGATTGTCTCTTTGTGATGGAAGACAAGAGATGTTTTCCCGAAAGAAAGGTGGACTAAGACCTAAAAAGTTCTGAGTACATTTTGCCTGCACTTGGGAAAATAATCTTGGTAATTTGTAACTTGTTTTTGTCCCACTGGTTGGGATTCCTTATAAAGAGAATAATTAAAAATAAAAAGGTAGGAATTATGAAGGAATTCAGTTGTCTCTGGACACTGTAAAAGTAGAGATTTACTATAAAAGTAAATCAAATTTCAACATTGCCTAGAAAGACATAGCTGGGGCTTTACTGGCAGATCTCGCTATTTTTTTAGTTATTGTTCTAAAAAGATGCAATGTCCTAAGCTGAGTAACTTACACTTTATGTTTAGAAGAAAGAAGAATTTATGAAACAAGTAAATGTACACTGAAAAGTGCATTTTACTTGCTTTCTTATTGTGAAAAAAATGAGCTTTATGGTAAAAAATATTCCTAAATATTTTTGCTCTTTCATAGGAAAATAAATGATGCTTTGATTTCTCTGATCTTCAGTAGAATATTGAGAATTTACCCATTAATAAACTGATGAAAGAGCCTTCATATCTTCTCAGTTAGCTGCATGATCTGTGATGGAACTTAAATGTCACTTTTCCCCATGAACACTATTTGTCTCACCATTTGTCTTAGCTTTGTTTCTTTATCTGTCACTAAGAGAAGGCTAATTGGTCCTGAAGAATGAAAAGTGCTATATTTATTGAGCTTAGAGTGATTTTGCCATTTGAAATTTTACATCTTATACATTGTCAAACATTAACTGACTGAGGACTCTTAAAAGGGACTTGTTATCCTGAAATATAACAATTTCCACCCATTCCTTTGTTACCTGAACATGTATATTTTTCCATGCATGAGTGTATAGTCTTCCCAGTATTCTGCAATAGAATGTAAAAGCAAAATTTTTCTGTTAAACTTGTTGCTTTAGTATTCTTTGACAGCTCTAAGCATCTGTGCTTTGCTACAGCCTAATGTAAAGACGTGTTCAAATGTAGGTGGATTATTCCAGTCATATATTGGGTAGTGTTTGAGAGAGCTTTACAAGAAAAAATTGTTTTTCTTGAAATTGTCTAAGAAATAAATGCAGTAGTCTTCTGTGAATAATAAATAAAAAGACTATATAATATGCAGAAAAACATAATGGAGAGAGCTCTTTTCCTCAGAGAAACCTTCTGCACAGTTCAGAGTGTTTTGAAAGCAAACCGTGAAGCTCAGCAATCACATTGTCCAATTAGGGATGCTTGTGTCCATTTTGGTACAGTGACAACAAGAAAACCTGCTCCTGCTCATGTTGTACTGTTTAGTTCTTTTATTTCACAGCTTCTACCTGTCTTTCTTTTCCCCAAGCATATTTAGCTTGTGGTAAAAGTAATTTCATCTCTTCCAGTTGATTTCCACAATTAGTTCTTAAGTAGTACCTGAAAAAATGCTTGTTTTCTAATTCCAGTGGTGTCTGAAGAAGGTAAGAATGGCCTTCTGAGCTGTTAGACTCTGAAATGAAATAGTAAATCAACTGTTGATAAGACATATATATCATATTAAATACAAGGAATCCACCAGAAAATCATTACACTGAAAAGCGACAGTGTTGATTGATTAAAATGGTATGGGCTGGCTAGTGTTAAATCATGGTGAGTGATGTGACATTATGATTTTACGTATCATATTTCTGTCAAGACAATGAAGGTAAAAGGCATTGTCATCAGATGATAACAGACAATAAGAGGAATCCTGATGTTAGATTTATTACTTGGTTTAGATTTAGACAGAAGTAATTCTTGTCTTGTGCCACTTATAAAATGACTGTAAATTTAGTGATGATGTAAAATTCAAAGGCAGAACCACTTATAGTTTTGACAAAGTGCCAGCTATAAAGTATTTACTGTTCTCAGTGGTTCTGCCTTGCACACTTAAATATTTATCAGAAACATGAACTCTTCTGATAAATGTTTCTGATCTTTGTGAATTTTTAAAAATATTTAGATTTTTCATCAGAAGTTAACCTCCCATATTTCATAACAGCCACAAACTTTTGCTCTTTTTTAAATAAAAGGATGAAAATACACTATTTTTCGTAGAGTACATTCTTAGCATATTTATTCCTTAGATTATGAAGTGCATAGTATTTACAAGATCACATTCCTTCTGATGTTGATGATCATTTGTAGACATAATTTGTGTCATGAATGCTAAGGACAGTCATAACTTGTGTGCTTTATGAAGCAGCAGTCACAGAGTCTCATCACTGTACATGTGCTCTATTTCCTACCGCTGATAGATTAAACTTTTTCTCATATTGTTATTGCATTTACTCTCTATATTTGTGACTGGAAGACCACTGTAACACTTGCATTTGTCACGTGTCTCATTTCTCCCAAGGGAGTTCAGAGGAGGCCATGAGGATGCTTAGAGGGCTGGAGTACCTTTGCTATGGAGTCAGCCTGAGAGAGTTGTTAAGCCTGGAGAAAAGAAGGCTTCAAGGAGATCTTACAGCCCCTTCCAGTACCCAAAGGTGCTCCAGGAGAGCTGGAAAGGGAATTTTGAAAAGGGCATGTAGTGATAGGACGAGGGTGATTGTTTCAAACTGACTGACAGCAAATTTAGGTCAGATACTGGGAAGATGTTCTTCACTGTGAGGTTGGTACTGACACAGGTTGCCCAGAGAAGCTGTGGATGCCCCACTCCTGAAAGTCTTCAAAGCCAGGTTGGATGGGGTAACCTGGTCTAGTGAAAGATGTCCCTGCTCTTGGCAGGCAGGTTGGAACAAGATAATCTTTAAGGTCCCTTCTAACCCAAACCATTCAGTGGTTCTATAATTCTCCCATCTTCTGAACTCTCTGCTCCAAGGAGCTTGTAAAGCAAGAAGAGACTTCTTAAACCAGTGTTGGTTGTGTGTGTCTGATGGAGACTCTTGAGGCTTCACTTTCTTTTAATGTTGTGACAAAGTTTGGGGAGTGAGACCAGATGAAAAGAACCCAAATATTAAATATTGCTGCAGAACTCCAGTCCGTGGTGGAAATGCATTAAAAGAGGCAAGGGCAAAAGCTCTGCAGATGTCACTGAAAACATCTGCCATCACACCTGACTTCTCAAGGTCTGCTTGCATCCTGTGCTACTGGGAATAACACTGTGCATTCAATTATGCTAACTCCCAAATTGCTTCAGAGTAGTAAAGCAATGGCCTAATTTTGGCTTCACTGTGGCAGTGAAACTCCTGCCTCCTCCACCCCCCCACCTCCTCTTTCAAGATTTCATTACTGGTTTAGCGTAGGATATAAGTGACAGACCATTGCCTTTTATACCCAATGACTACAAAAGTATTTAGCTGCAGAGGATTAATTTTTTCACATTCATGGTCAGGGAATGTGAGACTGACTTACATTAAATTTCCCATGCCATTTGGCTTTCTGAGGCCTGTGCAGTGAAAATGAAAAAGTTTCCATGGCCTGGATGAATTTCTGATGAATAGATAAGGCTGTGTGCAGAGCAGAGATCTGTGACCCTCTGCAGCTTGCAGTCAGGCACTCCACAGCTTCTTTGACATCAAAGGTTGCAGATTGTTTTGAATGAATAGAGCCCTTGCAAATCGCGTCTGCTAATCACAGAAGAGCTGGGTAGCCGTCGTCTTAAAAAACTAAGAGTTTGTGAATTGTGGCAGATTATTTAGGCCTGCTTTAAGGTACCTCATCAGCCTAAATCCATGGAAACTCTAGCTGAAAGTTAGCTTCTCTCTTACAGGCTTCTTTCGTTCCTCAGTATCCAGTAGATGCACACAGATACACACAGCATAAAAAGGAAAAAATTTAAGAGCACCCTATAATCAAAAGTACTGGGCTGTGCAGTACAGAGTACCAGAAAAATATTCAAATTTCTAATAGGAGCCATACACTTTTAAAATGACAACCACACCTCCAGAAATTTTTATTTTTGCAAGTAGCTTTAGAGGGCTAGCATTTTCTGTAGGAAGAGTGGGAGGCTGGAAAGCTGTCTTGTTTCATAGAAGTTTTCTTTTTCTCCTATACAATTTGATTATTCTAAAAGCTTGTTTGTCATAAACTTTCTTCTAGGTTGTTACAGGCCTATTTTTGGAAGGCTGTAATAGAGGTCTTTGTGATCCTGTAGCAAGAATAAAGGGGTTTTGAGCAATCTGGTGATCTGCTTGTACTTTGTCTGTTCTGACCAGGGCATTTTGGATTTATACAGCACATTCACCATATGACCCCTGCAAAAAAGAAATTTCTGAATTAAAAAAACAAAAACAAAACCAAAAAAACAAAAAACAAAACAAACAAAAAAAAAACACACAAAAAAAAGGAGATGATGAAAAAGAAGTATACCTTTTTGTAATGGACTGCCATGAGGCCATTACCATGAGGCTGTTTCTTCAATTCTCCTTTTCCTGATGATTTTATTGTTTTATTCCCTGTCCATGGTGTGATGCTCTTTAAGGTCCCTTCCAACACAAATGTATGAGTCTATGATTCTATGCTTTTATGTAGAATCACAGAAGAAAAAGAAAGGAAAAAGAAAGGAAGAAAGAAAGAAAGAAGGATTCTGCAATTTTCACAGAACTCAGTGCCACCTATTCCAAAGCTTTAAAAGAAAACTAAAAAAAGGAAAGAAGTTAGGTCTTTTGCTTATGAATTTACAGTCCATAAATTTTTCCCTTTTTTTGGTTAGTTACTCAGAGGAATTTCTCTTTGTTCTTCTGATGCTATTGTATAAATTGCTTTTTACCTCTGGTGCACCGTCTATGCCAGTTTTATATAAAGTTTTATCCCGAACGTCGCTGGCGCCCTGTTGTACCTTATTCGAAGGAGAAAAATGACGCTGGCTGTATCCGACGATGGGGTTCGGTACGGACGGGAGCGAGGAGGAGCGGGGGCTGCTCGCGATGCGGCCGTGCCGAGCCTGGACGCTGGATGTCACTGCAGGACCGGGGACGCGGCGAAGCCGAGCAAGCGGGGAACATCGTCCCGAGGGTCCCCCGCCTCCGGAGCGAGACGCAGCCGGAACGGGGTCTGAGATGCCGGCGCTGCCTGCGAGTAACGTGGAGGTGCAATGTATCCTTCTGTCTTGGAATTGATGAATTCCAGGACATGGAAAACGCAACAAAACCAGCCTTGCTATAGAAAGAATCTTTCTGGGTTTTTAGGTCTCGAAGCCTTTTACAGAGCTTGCTCAGGTAAAGTCAAAACTACAGATTATGGGATACTCATGTGATAATTTACTCTTGTGTTTAATGCAGTCAAATAGAAGACTTGGGGCTTTACTAATTTTTAAATTTAATTACCTTTTTTTTTTTCCTGAAAGTAAAACAAGCTGATCTCAGCCTATTTATTTAATTCATATTTTTATATATATTCTCTGCCTTTCACTTTCCATGTCTTCACATACCTTTCCTCTATATACTTCCCATCATCCAAACTCACTTTCATTCACTGTTTATGCACATTTGCAGTGTTTTTGTAAAAAAACTCTTCACTCTTTTCTACTTTTCTTCCTAACTATTTACTTTTTTTCCTCTGCATTTTGTTTCTACATACAACCTTTACACTTTGTTTTTTGCAGTCATATTGTCTTTTTTGTCATGTTCCTCTTCACTCCGTAATGTTAAACATTTTACTCTGCCCACCTCTTTTGCATGGTTCTTCCAACTACTATCGCCCTTTCTGTTCCTCCCACTTCACTTTTCCTTTCCTGTGATGTTCCTGTTATGTGTTCCCTTTGAATGTCATCTTTTCTCATTATTTTTTCCTTATCTGTTTTATTCCTTTCTTCTTCTGTCTCGATCAGCTGAATTCTCCCTGTCTGTGAAAAAATGCACTTTTTGACTCTTTAATTTTTCTCATCAGTTCAGGGAACAGGGAGGGGTAAAGGACGAACAATGACAGACCACTTCCTGGCCAACATTTCTGCCACTGCAGTCAGATTTGACTTTGTCTGCAGAATTTTGGTTCCTAGTAAAATAATGTCTTACAATCCAGACTGTGAATTCAGTCTCCCTCACTTATTGGCTTGCTTTATAAGTAAATTCCATTTTTCTCTCAAAATCTTAATTATTCTTAATTGATAACCACGGGGTCTATACAGGAACATATATCACATATGCACAAATATTTCATTCACTTTAAGTGGTTGAAACTGAAAAATTAGTAGGCATTAGAGTGAACATATGAAACACAGATAGGTGATAAGGGCAGAGACACCCAGTTTTAAGTGAAAAAACTTCTTCAAAATGTTGCATACTACTCATCCAGAACTGATTGCTCAGTTCTGGCCCTCATTTAAGACATGTAAAGTATCTTCAAGAGACCTAAGCTTTGAAGCATGAAATGTCAAACTCAAATGGAAATTAGCTATGTGAGTAAATAAAAAACTTGACTTTAGAGACACTTACATACACAATGAACTTCTCCCTTGCTAACATCTTTTTATGGTGGGAGGGCTAAGTAGTTTTCTTTCAAGCTGAGTAACCAATGTTATAAACAATAGTCTAAATTAATAAAAATTATTTCTAACATCTACTCAGCATGGATTATACTGTTTCTTATAATGTCTGATAGAGACAGTTTAAGCCTTAAAAATTGCATGTTGTTTCTAGCTGCACCAAATCATTTGGCCAAATTCCCCTACAACCTATGCTATCTTCTATTTAGACCATCATTGCTACAATGTCACAAATATTTGCATATTTATTACTTCACATAATATTTGGACATATTAATATATATTTATTGATATTAAATATTGTTCATATTTTATGACTATGGGCTCTTTTAATGAAATTTTAATGTTAGCTATTTTTTCTTTATTTGTTGGGATTGCTGATTAGTCTCTAGCACAAGGCATGGGTTTTGCCCACCCCCAGACAACCGATCAGACAATGAAAGATAATGCATACAAATAATTCAGCTGTGCTCTTAGAGTGAATGAGTGAGTTGCAACACATAATGATAGAGCTCCATTCCCGTCCTGTTTGAAGACTTAATGGATGCCATACCTCTTGATAGAAAGCATTGCAGCTATTCAGCTACTTGTTATTCATGTAAATGTTTTTATCTCAAAGGAGGAGTGTTTTTGGCATTGCCAGAGTGGGTCAGAAGAGCCTTTGTTAGGGTGGAGAGACAGGACCAACCAGAAACTAGAATCAGCTGTATCAGGGTACAAGCTGCAGTAGGGAATCAAATGCCCTCTCAGGCCGAAACAGTGTTAAGCTCATGTCCTGAAACCCAAGCTTTTTCTCTATCCAGCACTCTGTCCCTTGATGTTTATTACAGTAGCTCTTGTTATTTTTATAAACCATTTAAATGTCAACTCTTATAAACCATTGAAATATTGACTTTCTGAATCCTGGTAACATCTTGTGTCACTATTCAAGCAGCTGGAGCTTCTGGGTGGGTTGTTCTTGAAGTTCAGTGATACAGCTGTGACAGGCAGTCTACCACTGAACTATGTTTTTGGGCACTGTCGCAACAACCCCGTGTTAAGTTCTCCTGCATGGCAAATAGTACATGTGCTCTGCTGTATGAAAAATGACATTGAGGTTCCATATTTTAAACTGTTTCTGATTAGCACAGTGTTGTAGCCCAAAGAGCCCCAAAGGCTGAAGTAAATCACCAGTGAAGTAAATCTATCTTAATGAATATATTGCAGGTAGACCACCGGTAAATTTTGATTGCACTGGACGCATAGTATTTGATGTACTAGATCATAAAATGCTATGGAACTGTGCAGGGGGTGGTGTGTTTCCACTTGCTGCTCTCTGTCTTTGCTCAGCAGGCTGCTAGCCACCCGTAATTAAGGCAAACAAACTCTACTTTCCCTGGAGTTATTTTGAGCATGTTTGTTGCTAAAGCAGCACGGTGTGGTCTGGTAGGACTCAACAGAGAAACCAGTTCAGGCATGGCAAGACATAAGCTGACCCTTAGCTCAGGACACATTGCTGTGCAACTACAAGGTAAATTCAGAAAAGAGGTTAAAAGAATATGCCAATACCACCCTAGCTGAAAATCATCCCCTGTTCCAATTTTTCCTCCTCTTTTCCTTTCTCTCTTTCTCCTTCTCCCTTCCTCTCTCACTCTTGCTCCAGCTTCCCACCCCAGCCTGCAGCTGGTAATAGTTTACAGGGCACGTTGCTGTGTTAATACCTTGTTAAGGCTGTTTCAGCTGCTGGGTCTCTGAGAGGTCAGTGTCAGGACTATTTTACTGTGAACCCTTGATATGCAGGGTAAAGCCGGGGACAGGTAGAGCTTCCCCCCTCTCACACCGCAGGGAGCTGAGCTGCTGCAGGCACCCTCTCCCACAGTGTTGCACTGCTGGCAGTGTGGGCAATAAAAAATAATCTGTTTCTGATCAAATGTAATTAGGGTTTATACAAGCATGTATATTAATGGACTAGACATCGCATCACAGACATTGCCTGCTATCTCTCAATTCAGCTTGGTAAAGCTGCAGGTGTTAAAGAGCTGTTGAATGCTGTTGTCTGTGCAATATGGGCAAGTAGCAAAAACAATTCTGCAGCTCATAAAGTAAGGTTGAAAATAGGAGCAGATGATTAAAAATATAAAATGTTAGTATGACTGAACTTCTGGCACTGGTGTCTGAGTCTGCTGGGCTTCTAGCACAGCAGAGAGTATTACATGTAAGCCAATGTTTGGATTTAAAAAGGCAGGATTGCAATGTCATTTCTCAATTTAAGAAAATATTGTGTATTTTCTCACAGAATTTGTTGGAAAAAATATATATATTACTTTGACAATGGGAAAGAGAGAAAGAAAAGTAAAATCCATTTTAGAGATCAAGTACAAAAGGAAAAATCCACTTTGTATTTGTAGTATTTCTAGCACAGAGGGGTAAAAAAAGGTTACCCAAAACACAGTATTTTTCTTCCTTTTCTTTTCTGGTTATTTTTAAGATGCAGGTTGAGTGGTCAATTTTTGCGCTCAGTTGGTTACAAGGTTAATCACAGGCCAAGCATATTTATGGTTTTGTAATACCAGCTTTATTTACTGGCTCTGCCTACATATTTAAAGATGTGTTTGTTTTATAATACATAATTAATGAAAATTACTTCTCATTAGTTATTTATTAATTTGGAATGCATGAGAGCCAGTGTAACATTTATATAGTGTATACATGCATATCCTGACAGCTAGGAATGCAATGAATACTCAGAATTAAGGAATAGGATCCTTGAAAGTCTTCTACTGGGTGTGTTTTAGATTGTCATATAAATCAATATTTCTCTTTCGGAAATGGGAATATAGCTCAGATACAGTCACACATTTTACAAATTTATATTTATCTTTTGTTTTCTAACTTTGTATTCATTTATGGAAGCCGCTTTAATTTATCACTTAAGTATCCCTGCTATACATATTATCTGTTCATGAGAAATTAAAGGTGTAATTAATTTCCTTTAGTATGAACCTATGTAATCCTTCCCTTTCTGCAAAATACACGTGAGATATAAGTTAAATTTGGCAGTAAATGTACAATTCTGACCTAGACCCTGTGAGGAAAAGGCAAATTCTGTGAGATAAGGCTGGCAGTGCCCTCTGAACTCAGCAGACACTGGCTCAAATGCTATATAATCGAAATATATTTTTCTTCTAGGAGTGGACAAACAAAATATGGAAATTTTCTGAACAGCATGACCATCCTCTGTACTGGGAAATATCAGTCAGAAAGTGTTCAGTTACTGGAAATCTGCAAAGCATACATGCCAAAACAAGATTACTGGGGATATTCAAGTCTTACAAATCTCATCAAAAATTAACAGGGGAAAAGTCATTATTTTTGTGGTACCAAAAGGCTAGAAATGACAGTAAATTCTGGTGCTTCCTATGAGACTCTGGAGATAGAAAAGGGAGGATTAGGCAGAGAGAGCCTGCTAGTTTTTCTCATTGTTGATTGAATTGTTAGCACAGAAAGAAAGGAAGTGAAATATATATACCTAGTAGTACATATTTGACAGGTTACAGTAAAAATTGATGCTTTAATTCTTTGAAAGTCCATTCAAGCTATAGAGTTGGTGCTGAACCTAGTTTTCTGTAAATGTAGACATTTTGTACATCTTTATTTTAAAGGAAAGCATTAAACAAATCTGTGAAAAAGGCTTGCATTACATTTGCAGTGGATCAAATACCTACTGCAGGTGAATGTGCAAATGATGTTCATTCAGAAGCCTTTTTAGTTATTTGGCTATTTACTCATGCCTTTGTATGATTGATAGGTGCAAACTTGGCTCATAACTGTACAACTACATTTTTTGCAAAATCATCTTCTGTCTCTCCCTCTTCTGTGGTTTAGAAATTATTGATTGATGTTATTGTTAGTTACAGTTCAAAAAATACAGGTTTTTCTCTTATTCTGCTTTAGAAGGTATGTATCAGAGCAGTGACAAAATACTTCCTTGCACTCTCAGGTTCATTCTGGTGGGTTTTTGTCTATCCCCAGCAATCTTCCACATCCTTTCCTTGTCAATTCCTCTTCTTCTATTGCTTCTATTACATGAACGTGACCTCATCCAGAGCTATTTTGAACAGTGTGTGGTCCCTCCCTTGCCTATTATCTCTATACCCCTGATGATACTGGATGGGATGAGTGGGAGCAGCTTAAACAGAGAAGGATACAAAAAAACCAGCAAAGCACCATAGCATTTTTTAAGACTGGATATTTAAATGAGAAAAAAAATGGGCAAAGTGATGTTCATAATGGTCCTTTTATATTTTTAAAGAAAAATGTAAGCCAGCAGCAGCTAGAAAGGTAATACAGAAAGAATATGATGAGGAATAAAACTGATTAAGCCCTGAATAAACAAAACCAAGAGTTCCTCCTGCCTAAAAAGGCTCATCCTTCCAAAGTATCCCACTCCATCAGCAGACAAGACAGAACTACAGATAACCTCGGTAATAACATCTGTTCAGGATGGATGTCAAAGAATATTAACTGGAGAAGCTGTGAATGCTAAAATAGCTGACTTCTGCTGGAGGTATGCCAACAAATGATAATGTGGCAGTCTTTTCAAGAATTAATATTCTTCAGGCACTAAGCTGTCCTTGTCTTTTCTATCAGGTCTGGTGTCTAAGATGCTGTATGTCCCAAGACAAGATTGCATCAAGCAGATTGCATGTATGTGGCCAGAGAGATCAAATAATCACTTTCTATGCCTTCTCATCAGCTCGCTTTCACCCCTTGAATCTGCCAATTAAATAACTTTGCATCTCAGAAATGACCATTTTTATGTTAATTTGCTCAGTTAAACAGGCAAATTTTAACACAGTTTGAGTAGAGTGTTTTAGTTGCACACTGGAATGATGACATGAATGCAATGCATTTTCTAATCGTGAGTAGACTAAATGGGTGCTATTTTACTTTTTTTAGCATCCTGAAATTTTTGGATTGGAATAATTTTGAAGTGCTACTAGAATTTCCTTCCTCAGGAACTCATACAGTTGTGCTAACAAAGTTATGGTGGTCTCAGGCAATGTTATGAAAGTTTTGAAAAATTATTCTGAACACAAATAAAGTGTGAGGGGTGGAACTACTTTTTAAGCATAAAACTGGGAATTGCATACTTGATTTCTGATTCACTCTCTTGTTTAAAAAAAGTCTTTAAAACATCAGACAAAAAGTTATCAAGGCTAGATTCCTGTGGAAAGGCGAATGTGTACCGACAAGAGTTAAACAGACACCATAATTCCTGTCCTGTGGAAATTAAAAGTAGTACCATTCAGAACTGCAACAAAAATGACATTTTGAAATTTTCCATGTAATGAAAATTCTGACATTTTGCTTAGAGAAGGTCAGAGTGACATTTCATTGTGAAATACTGAGATTGTTTCTGGGGCTTCTTGGGTCATCTCTAATCGCCTGCCAGGTAGAAACCCAAGGATTTGGGGGTCCTTTTTAGCGCAATGTTCCCGGAGTGCTGGGGGGCAAACCACTTGGAGGCATGGTCTCTGCAGCAGCCTGCCCAATGGGTTGCCACTAGACCAGATGAACAGGGTGGCAGAGTGCCAGGCAGAACATTCTAACTTTTATTAAGATTTAACAATAACCAAAATATTCTTACCCAACATTCTAGTAAATTAGGAGTTTAGAAAATCAGGAAAAAAACCTAGGACTAACTGCTTATGTTTGTAAGGTGCTTTGTACTCTGTGAGTAAACAATCTTCTAAACCAGCTTAAGTACCTTATTCTTTCTCATTTCCTGAACATTTTAAACTTATTAAAACATGACTACTTTTTCAACACAGGGAAGTATGGGCTTTATATTTTTACTTTTTTTACTTTAAACTTTGGGACAGTTTTACATTCTGTGGCTAAATTAATTTCTCTTGGGCCCTCTGTGGTTATTGCCAGCTAACCTTTTAGAGGTTTTGGTTGGTTGGTTGGTTGGTTGACTTTTTTAGGGGGTTGTTGGTTTTTTTTGTTGGTGGGTTTTTCTTTGGTTTTTTTTGTTTTTTTTGCCAGGTGTGACAGTATATTTGGGATAATTCCAGAGGTTTAAGAGCCTCTCTTCCCATCTGCTTTCTTGAAGCTGTGCAGTCTGAATTAGTTCTGCCATCTGGATAGGAATAAGATCTTCTGATGGAATGGAATAATTTTATGTAAACTATGATTAATGCATTATATGAATGGGAGACAGAGTTGTCAATGAAAATCCAGTCATACCCTTTGATCACAGAAATCTTTCCCTGGCTAGAGCAACTAAACCTTTTTCCCATGCACGTTGTTAGACAATAAATCAAGCTCTTCCAGTGAGCTGTACTTTTACTCAGAGTGCTGGAAAACACAAAATGGAAGTTATAAGGGTACAAGTACTGCAAACATCATCTATTTATACTGGACCTATACAAGCAACATCTCAGAAGCAATGTGAGAGCTCCATGCTCCAGTGTGGGAGGGTGTTCCATCCTCTCCAGTACCCTGTACCCTGTATTCCACCCTCTCCAAACCCATGATGCTGATTTACAGTAAGATTCAGTTGTGATTTAAGGAAGTGGTATTCTGCCTTTCTTTTTTGTATCTTTCTCCTGCCTTTTTGTAAGTTGCAGTGGAGGAGACTAGCAGAATACCCATGTTCTGCCCTCATCAGCAGTACCAGGGAACTTCATGCCTACATTTTTTGTGTTGTGTTCTTACCTTTCCTTCCTGCCAGGTGAGAAACTATGGATGTATCGGACATACTTGACACCAAGAATTCTTGATCCCAAGGGTACTTGATTCTATTCTTCCTAATGCAGAAATATGCTGAACATTTTCAAGAACGTTTTCAAGTTACATTTTAGCCCATGAGTGAAGGTGAAATGTATGGAAATAAATGTTGTTCTTGCTTCAGCCCTTTGGTAGTTCATGAGACTGATTTCAGTGTACCTGATATAAACTGTTATAAAACAGTTAAGCTCCACCTGGAGGACCAGATATCTTTGTGAATAAAATGAATACTTACTGCCATTCTCCAACTTGAACAATTTGGGGTGAAATTAGTACTAATAGATGTCTTCTGAATTGTTTTGCTAAATAATATACCGTCTAATACTGTCTCTTTTTCATTGTCTTAACAGTTTCAAAATTCTTTGTTAACATATACAACACATACTGTATAAAATTATACAGTGATGAGGAGAATATGGTCAATAGTTTAGTTTAATTACCCTTGTTTGGAATCTCATAATCTCTGCTGGCCAAGGTTTACAAAATGACCCAAATTATCTCATTTATGTATTTCTTTTGCTTCTAGGGATATGTTACTCAATAGAGGTCTGCAGTAATTTTGCAGATTGGACTTTGCTGTTTTCCAAGAATAAACTTCAGGAGATTCTGAATCAAAGTGGCACAGAAATTTCAAGGAATTGCAAAAAATTATGTCATAAAAAATTTTACTTTCTTACAGTAAACAATAATTCTTATTTAAATTAATTAAAGGACAAGGACTGAAAATAAATCATGGAGTAAAGGTAAGAGTTAACTAAAACATTAAGAGTGGAAAATGAGGGAGATACCAACCTCCATCGCCTCTGATTATGTCAAAATAATTATTTGTACTGGTCTTTTATATTCTCACAATGAAATTAATAGCACTTACCCAGAGAATTCCAGGAGAACTCAGCTCATTACCAAAAGCCAAAATGATTTTGCATGTATTCGTACATTACTTCCTACTTCAGAGAAATGTAGGAGTGCTTCTGGAGATGCAATATAGTGATTTTGCTTTCTGCTACCCCACCTAAAAATTCACAAGGCTTTTCCAGAACAAAAAATAAGTCAAGCAAGTAAATGAGAAAAAAACCCCATTGCCTTTTCAGAGGAGCATCATTGATTAGTTTAAGGTATCGCTGAAGCAAGGTGACCACGCACAAATGGTGCCTCATCATGCCTTTGGGCTGGCTATTCAACTAGAATAGGGTGAAACAATAAAACAAAACAGTTTTCAGTATAAGAATTGACTTCTGGATCTGCATGCATGCATTCTCTTGTGCTTTCCAGGGAAGTGGTGGGGAGTTTCCTTAGGTAGCTCAAGGACCTGTGCACAGGCTGCTTTGATAGCACTGCTGACTTCAGTGAATTGGATCCAAAGAACCCTCAGCTCCTTTTCAACTTCTTGAGCTGCAGAGACCTGTTGGGTAGCTCTGATGGAGCACATTTGCTCTATGATATATGCTAAAGCTATTTAGAGCTACAGGGGAAATTACAGCTGGTGACTAGGAGAGGTTTGAAGGAAAAAGTGTCTGTTATTCAGATATATAATTACTTCTGCCATTCTTGCACAGGGGGTGACTTTCTGACCAGGAACGGAAGCAGCTGTTCCCAGTCCACTGACAGCAGGAGAAGCACAGCCTTGTGAGGATACCCAGTCTGCTTGGAGAGTGTCTTCAGAACTGGCTGGCTTTGAGCTGAGCATCTGCCCCAAGAGTCCTGAAAGTTGGAAGCTGTAGTCTGCTTCTCACTTAGAAATTCAACTAATCCTTCATCAACCTTTAGTCAAGCAACATTGTTACATTTCACAGCATTCAAATAAAAACTTTAATGCCTTTAAAACTTAGTAATTTCATTAAACTCATTTAGTCTCCAAGTCATGTGACAGTGTTGAAGGGAATGCTGCTATTGCTCCCTGCAATTGTCATAATGTAAAGGTAGTATGGAATAGGTTAATAATTTCAAAGTTTAAATAGGGTAAATTCTGCACATTTCAGGTTAATGGCTTTGAATGTGTGATATAATAGATGATGAACCATGGAGGTGTGTGCTTTGTGGTCAGGTGGCTACCCAAAACCAGACACTCTTGGCATCCATTATGGTACCTTGACAAAAAAAATAAAACCCAGGAATGGGTAAATGTGCAACAGAACCCCTTCTGCTTGTAATAACTCCTTAGAGGGATTAGGAGTCAAAAAATATAGAGGATAGCCACCTCAAATTTATTTTCCTCTGAGTGTTTTCTGAAAATAATGGTTTTATTTTACTCTCTTTGAAGAAATAACAATGTAAAGAAGGTATTACCAGAGGTATTTGAAGTTAGTCTGACCTTCTGGTGAAGGAGTTTCATATTGGAGGACTGACTGGCTGTACTTGAAGTGACTAGGGAGCTTACATATGTTGCTGCTGCTAGTATTCAGTAGCTGTTACAAAAATTTTTCATCTTGGCAGAAAACAACACAAGAATTGTTCACTTGGACAGTAATGAATACTAGAGCTGCCATTTTAGCCATGATTATTATTCTCATGGCAAGAGTAAATGTGAATATCTTCAGTGCTGAGACATCACTAGTTATGCAAAGGCTGCAAGCCTTTGAATCTCTCTCTATGCCAGCCTAGAAAGGGTCAGATTTAGGAATAAGAAGTTCATGTAAATTCACAGAATATGCTGAGTTGGAAGGGAACTTAGTAGGAATTAAAAAAATGTGGAAGGGGGAATACTTTTCAAGAACTTCAAATTTCTGTCATTCAAACTATTTTGACAACAGCCTGACTGGGCAGAGGATATGTGAAAGAAAAAATTTCCTTTTATAGAGGAACTTGTTTCTTGCAGAGAATAGATTACATGATTCCTGGAATATTTGAATTTCAGCATCAGACAAAGTAGCTGAAGTTCTTTTTAACTTTAGAAAGATTTCTGCACAAGAGCATAAAACTTAAAATGGTAAAAACCGGTTTTCTGTTTCCAAGATAAGAATGTTCATGAAAACCTTATATTATATATTTATTAGTAGAGAGTTCACAGATGGGTTGCCTAGCAGTTCACTTTACAGACACACATTGTTGACTTCATGAGCTAATAGAAAGAAAACCCTTTTTCTGCATACCTAGTTGTCAGTGGTTAGATTTATTAGAGAATGATGCACACAATCCCCATATATAAACCAGTCAAGGGATATTTTCTACAGGCTTAAGTGCCTCCTGTAATTTATTTTTTTCCCCAGCCAAAGTCTAGTAACTTCAGCTTGCGTGATTACTGAGCTTTGTGTTCTAGTTCTTGCCATCAATTCATTCCCAAACTCGTAAAATGCAAGGTCCTGGTGTGTATTTTTCTTTCCAATTCTTCAGTGAATGAAGAATTCCTTACATTAGAAGCTATGATCTCTGCAAAGATGTTCTTCATTGCATTGGGTGAAGTAAATACTGGAGTATATGATTTGATTTGTCATACATCTCTGTCTGAAAAAGAAAAGACATCTGTGCTGCATTTTAGGGCCAGACCATCAGTTAGAATAAATGAGCATAGCTCTTGTGATTTCACATGATTTCAAATTACACAACTAGTAGTCCACGAAACAAAGAGGAACTGGTTTTGTTGCAAATCCGTTCTACCATCCTGAAATAAAATAGTAGCTGCAGAGGGTAGTGTTGGTGAGGAGACAAAAGAAAGGCCTCTAAGTTAGCATGGTTACCTTAGAAGCTATCAACACATCTGCAAACCCATTTTTTTTTTGAGTAGTATGAGCTTTTCACTTTAATTGGAGCTATTATTTGCAGACAAATGTTGTGTTAATGGAGGAAGGGAAAAAGATGTGATGCATAGTTTCAGAAGGAGATAAGTATCTTGATAAAAGAAGGCATAGAAGGACAGAAGCATAATTAAGCTGGACTGACTGTGGAGGTCATGGTAGAATAACAAGTATCAAAGGATGCAAAAGCAGAGAAGCGTTGGCATGGAGACTGGGAGGCACTTTAGTATTAAATATAGTACATTTCAGATGGAAACATGGAATAGCAGCCTGATCACAAATACTTCTGCATTTTCAGTGACTCACATTACCAAAACCTAAATGAAAACCTTGGTCTTCTGCTGTACTGAATCAATATTTTGTTTCAACTAAATGTAAGTTTTTTATATCTTCATAGATTTTGAGGCTTGTAGTAAGTTCTGTTACATCTTTTATATCACAGAACATTGCTTTTCATCAGGTTATTCTTACTGGTGTCCCTTGCAGTCTTTTAAAAAGGAGATTCCTGTTTTTCTTTAAACCATCATAGTAGTCATTTTGTGGTATTATTGTGCCGGGTTAGAAGATGCTATGGTTCATCATCCAGCTGGGATGATGGGATCTTTCAGAGGTCTCTGAAGACTGGATGTTATGACCTGCCCCAGAAGGCGAGGGTAACTCAGGTTCCTGTTAACAGATCCCTTGGGGTGGGTTAGAGTGAAATAAAACTGATGGGTGTTTGTAAATATATTTATGTAAGGTTTATTTTAGAACAATATGGTTGCAATGGGAAGAAGGCATGTAGCCATTTTGGTTACCGTTATCTATAGTAGTATAGCAGTATGGAAGCATAAAAATATTACAGGAAAGAAGGAACAAAGAAACAAAGGAATGAGGAAAAACATATCACCACCCGTAGATCTTGCAACAAGACTTTATTGTTGCAATTTAGATGTCCGTTGGCTGAAGCGATCCTCTTGATTCATTGGGGGTGATGGAAGAAGTCTGTGAAACACAAAGTCCATTGGGTTTATATTATGCTTAGGCTGGATGGAAACATCCCAGTACCACCCCTGGAGTGAAGACTTTTACATTGGGTGATGTACACTGGATGATGCAACATTTCAGGAACCTTTGACACCTTCTAATGCATCACAGCTGACTACTACACCAGCGCAGCTGAGTCAAATATAGCCCATTATGGGCCCATAATAGGGGAGTTATCACAGCTGAGTTCACCTGAGTAAGGACAAAGAAACAGTACCCTGCCTCTCAGAGTTTGCCTCTCATCTTACTCAAAACCCAGTTTGTAGCCCAAACTGGCACCTGTGTTCACCCTCTGTGCCTGGGCGGTTACTCTGCCTGTGGGCCTCTTGCCCCCTGATTGCTTGAGCCATCAGCATTCCAGTCTCTCCCACATCCTTCTTCTTAGACCTGGGATAATTGGGCAATGATACCACCTTTATTTCCTCTCAAGTCTCCCACCAGGGAACAGTTACATAAAAAAACCTGCCTTTGCCTATACAAGGTTTATATACTGTGTTTTGTTGTTTCTTACCTGTATTTTGAAAATAGCTCTTTACAGCTGTGTTGGTTTTGAAAGCATTGTTTTATTAAAGAACACACATGAAAGAATACAGACTTGTTTTTCCATTTGTGAGCCATAAAATACATATTGGCATGTTGACCACATCTCTCGTTCACCTGGTATCAGTTCTCAATGGTCTTTACAATGTTACTGAGCATATGGTTGGGAGACAATACTTGTGATATGTTCTCTGCTACAAATTATTTTATATCAATAATATATTTGATTATTAAGTACAAATTTATGTAATAAAACTTTAGAAATTTATAAACAATATATTATAAATAAATATAATTAATAAATGATTAATGACTGCCAAATCAGTCAAGTTTAGGGCTCCATTTTAAGTGAGTAGATGCTCTAGTTCCCAGATGTCTACTGACTATTGTTAAAGTAAAGGTCACTACAAAAACTTACCTAGGCAGATTCTGAGTTCTCTGTGGATGTTCTTGATACTTAATGTGAATTTGTGTGCAGGTGAGTTAGACTGCATCTGACCTCTATTCCTCATAGATGAGATAAAATGCATAGGTCCTGTAAGTTTAGCAAGGGCAACAGAGGAATCCCTCACAGCTGACTCCTTAGAACCGTAGTGCTGACAATGAAGACAAGGAGGTTCTGTAAGAGTGTAAGTTGCTGTTTTCACATTTCTATGTTGCATTTACAAAAGCTTATATCCTTCATAATTTTATTTTCCTTCTGCATGTACATGTGTTTGGGTGCATGTGCATCCATGAAAAACTGGTGTCATTCAACCAAAGTTAGTGTAACTAGGTGTATTGGGTTTGTAGGGCAAAGTTTTGTAGCTGTGGGACTACCAGGATGGCTTCTGTGAGAGGATGTTGGAAGCTTCTCTCATATCTAATAGAGGCAATGCCAGCCAGCTCCAAGACAGACCCACTGCTGGCCAAGGCCAAGCCCAAAGCCCTCAGCAGCGGTGGTAGCATCTCTGGGATAATGCGTTTAAGAAGGGGGAAAAAATATGTGACAACAAATGGAGCAGGCCTGCTGGCAGGATTTGTGACTCTGTGGGGGACCCATGCTGCAGAAACCCATTCCTGACAGACTGGACACCCCGTGGAAGAGATCTGTTCCTACAGGACTGTACAGCGTGGGAGGGACTCATGTTGGAAAAGTTTGTGTAGGACTGTACACTGCTCTCCCATGGGAATGACTCCATGCTAGAGCAGTGGAAGAGAGTGAGGAGTCCTCCCCTTGAGGACGAGGGAACAGCAGAAAAATGTTGCGATGGACTGACCACAGGACC
Source organism: Ifrita kowaldi (assembly GCA_013398055.1). Taxonomy (NCBI): domain Eukaryota; kingdom Metazoa; phylum Chordata; class Aves; order Passeriformes; family Cinclosomatidae; genus Ifrita; species Ifrita kowaldi. The sequence goes on along the minus strand of VZRS01009175.1, from coordinate 82,194 downwards.
CATTCTCCATTCCACTGCACCACTCAGTGATGAGGAGAGAGACTGAGGAGTGAAGCTGGGCCCAGGAAGAAGGGAGGGATGGGGGGGAAAGTGTTTTAGGATTTGTGTTTATTTCTCATTATTCTGCTCTATTTGATTAGTAATACATTAAATTAATTTCCCAATGTCGAGTCTGTTTTGCCCATGATGGTAACTGGTGAGTGATTCCTCTTCTTCTTTATCCTGACCTTGGAGCCTTTTGTTATACTAACTCTCTCCTGTCTTGTTGAGAATGGGAGTGATGGAGGACCTGGGGTCTGCTTAGGGTCAGCTCACCACACTAGCATCAGGTCAGCTCTCTCTGTTTCAATTTGAAAGGCAGCCACTTCATTTCACACTTAAAAATTATTAACATGGCCTTCTGCTTAGCTTCCAGTCTGAGTTGTGAAGTTTCTAGGTCCTCTTTTTGTACCTAATTTCTCCTTTCTAGTTTTTGCTTCACCTGGCCAAGTTTGGTTAAACCAAACTTTTGTGATAAAAAGATTAAAATACATTTAATTCCAATCTGATCCAATCTTCTCTTTCTATTTTTTCATGAAGTTTTTTTGTTTTCCTCCTTCAATATGCACATGTTGTTTTTCTTATTGTATCCTGTGTGAAAATGACATTTTCAGCTCTAGAGTACATGAGTAGAGGGCTTATGCAGTGTGTTTACATCTGATAGGGGATGATGTAACTGAAGTATTTTAAAATTGATTTCCCCTCTATCTCCAGGTATTCTTCCCTCTCTTTCTAAGGCTGACTTTGTGATACTAAAGCAGTTTGTAGGTATAGAATCTGACAGGGTGGGTTATATGCATTTGGTATCTAAACAGATAGGTACCTATCTATCTATCTATTTATCTAATCCATCTAATCTATCTATTTATAAAGGTGTTTTAGACCTTTTTTCTTACATTCATTGCTATGAGTTACTTATTCTATTAAAGGTTTATGGGATCATTCAGGTTGGAAAGGATCTTAAGATGTTCTTAGTCCAACCTCACGCTCAAAGAAGGCCCCCTTTGGCCTGTTTTGAAGATGGCTGTGATGTTGCCCATTTCCCATTGTCAGGGATGTTCTCTGATCATCTTTCAAAGATGGTGGAAAGTGGCCTTGCAAGAACATCAGTCACTTTCCACTTTTTCTTGAATGATTTTTGTCTAGACCTGTGGATTTCTATGGATAAAGGTGTCTCTAGTAATCTCTGTCTTGATGCTCATCCCCTGGTCTTGGTCTTTCTCCATGAATCTTGCACCTAAGCATGGAGGCCTGGGAGAAGTTGATGGAGATAACTGTGGCAAATAAGGTATGGAGCAACTCATCCTCATCTGTGTCTGCTCTTGGTAATCACCCACATTCTTCAACAATGCCTCCCCTTTTTCATTGTTCAGCCTTTTATGGTTGATGTAAAGCAAAAGCTCTTAATTTTGCTTTTGAAATGCCTTGGAAGTGAGCAGTTAAACTGGGTTTTTTCCTACAGCATCCTAATACCAATCCTAGACAATCCTTCCAAATTTCGTTGTAGCCAGACCCTGCGTCATCCTCCCACCCTTGCTCTGGAGCTCTATCATGAGTTACTTGCCAAGGTAGACTGGTCTCCTTATTTTCCTACCTTTTTACAAAGTATTACATTAGATTGTTCTTGTAGGCAAAGGCTGCTGTCCTTAAAGGTCTACAGTTTCCTTGAGCTCTTCTTTCATGTTCCCACGACTGACACATTCAGTAGCAGTGCTGACATTTCTTGTCGCAGACTCACAGTGGGATTTGTGGTGTAACTTACAGAGCAACTGTCTTTTTCCCAGTTTACAACTTATTTCTTCTATTACTTGTTATGTGAATTTCAGGTTTTAAAATGTAATAATAATTTAACATCATTTGAACCTGAATATTCCCTGACTGAGAAGACACTGAAGCTATGAGCAAATAAAACCTGTTTGTGCTGCCTAATTCCAATCAGAATTGCGGCACTGTTCCATAGCATCTCTGCTGGATGAACCAGAACTGGCACATCCATTGATTTCTACCAGCTGTTTTCTGCCAATTCCAGTTCCTGACAGGTAGCAAGCTGTGTAGCTGGCAGCAAAGAATTGCAAACAGTTCAAATATGCCCCAGGGAGGGCAAATGCTTACCCAAAGCCCATCAAGGGATTGCTATTATGCTTCACAAGATACATATACATTCACCACATCTGTCTCCTATTATTTGTACTCAGAACTGACAAAGGACTGAGATAAACATGTGCCTGTTTAATACACTACAAGAACAAGGTGTTTGTAAGAGACAAATATTGTAGGCATTTTGGTGAATAATTTCCTAATGAAACTTCTTTTGTATGTTCTGTGAAATGTTTCTGTAGCTGATCTATACTTTAAGAGGACAAGTTACCTATTTAAATATGAAGAGAGCATATTCAAGTACTTTAAATCTAAATTTGTTCATTTTCATCTGGTGCTTTGACAGTCTCACAACATAGTACAAGAAGCCTTTAGCTGGGGACCTGCTGCCTTCTTCAGTTCCTTTTTGATTTCTCTGAGAGCTCTCTTCACAATGAACCAACCAGAGAATGCTGTAAAATGCTTTCTGAAATATTAATTGTTTTGCAGCAAGTCACAATGGTTTGACAAGCTCCCTTTCCCCACATGAACTACACGACTGACCATGTGCAGGCTTCTAGCTCATTTCAAGTACAACAAGACTTGCCTTTGCTTTTGCTTCTGCAATGAGTAAAAGCATCCCATTATTAGTTAATGCAAGTCAGATGAAAAATGGTAAATTTTTAAGCCATGAAAACACATTTGTGATTCCCTGTTCTTCTCCATGTTATTTTAGGTAAAAGCAGGGTAATAAAATTGAAAGCAGTTTGGTGCCCGTAGATTTTTTGGAAGTGAACAGGAGATGAAGAATCAAGAATTTTAAAAAGTAAGCTTTATTAGGTAAAGCAAAGGCATATTATGGCAGAAATATTAATATGTCTCTGTGGGAGAGCATATTTGGTAATAGTCTTACAGGTCTCAGAACCTGTCAAGTGATTGCGTTTTTAAGATCTTGAATGGGTTAACAGCCACTAGTATAAATTCCCATATCTCCTCCAACCAAAATTACAGTATGAGTTCAGGGATCTGAAGAAGAAATATTCAGGGGCCTTCTATCTAATAGATGGTACTGGATGTAGCAGGTATTACGGTATTATGCAGAAAAGAGACATTTGTGAAGCTGTTTGTTGGCTTCATTTAGGAGCTGTTCATGTTCAGAGGCCCAGCATTTGTATGTATTGTGCAGGGTTTTTTGGGGGGTTTTTTTGTTGGCTTTTTGTTTTTTCCTCCTTGAGGGCTACGCAGAGAGTACAGATGCTCACTTTGTAACTGATTTGGAGTGACAGGGGTTTAGTGTAGCCCTGCAGTTACTGACCTGAAGCATTCATGATTCTGTGCCTTAAGCAAGAAGGAATAAATTATTCTACTACCTTTCACTGTCATTTTAAATCTGTAAGGGAGCTGTGCAGTATAAAAACTTTAAGACTGAGATTCTATTGTTAACATATGATTTCTTTAAGTGAGCTGTCAAAGATGGAAACACTTGCCCAGTGCAAACGTTACTATTTTTTCACTCAGAAACCAATAAAACATTTTATAAAGGGATTCTAAAGTGTACTTGTTAATTACAGTCATCATATAGTCTTTCAAATGCTAATGGTCTGACTCAAATTTCACTTTGTTTAGTTGTGTTAGAAGTTATGATTAAAGAATGGTATAGCTTTATAGTTGTTTTACTGCCATCTGTGTGCACCAGGCAATAACTCTGTACAGATGGTTGTGATTCAGAGACAGGTTGCCACATGCAAAAAAAGTATGTTTCAGTTATTTTAATAAGATTTATTGCAGCAGTCACAGTTAAATGCTTGAGCCTTAATGATAATTGCCACTAATCCTTCAAGAAAAATGATCAGAGTTCAGTAAACCACAAGAAGCACATTTAGCTATAAGCTTCAGAAACATCTCACTGCAAAGGTATGCTTCCTTTTTGATTTCATGTTTTCTCGCCCTCCCCTTTCTTCCTTGAACATTTATTCCTCTACCTTTGCTCTTGAAGACAAGAGATTATTCTCTCCTTTGTTTTTCTTCCCATGTATAGATGCTTATTTATGTTGAAACACCTGGAGACTCACAAATTAATTTAAATAAGTTGTAACAAATCTGATGGTAAAGGCAGGTACCTCACAGAATTCTCAGTTCCTTTGCATTAGAGATTGGGCCACATTCAAACTGCAAACGTGCCCTTTTGTTTCTGTGTCTGTGATGGAAGCAGTGATTTGTATTCTGCATTTGGGCTGGCATCTTACATTCTCTAATTGGCTTCTATAATTAATAGTCACTTCCAAAACATGATAGTCCAGGCCAAGAATTAGAGAATCTTTGTAGTATCCTAAGGATTTTCAGGTTTATACTCTTTGTGAACTAACAGGAAACAGGTCCTGTGTGTCGCCTCACAAGGATCTAGCTGGAATATCAGTTTGTCCTAAGAGTTTTATTCAGCCTTTACCCTTCAATGCCTCAAGAGGTCCGGTTCTTCCTCTTGAATTTTAGCTTAGATTATTCTTTACTTTCTATTGGATAGTGAGATTTTCAGCTACATGCATGTAGATGGGCACATACAAAAACGAGGTGTGTGTGTGCATGTGTGCAAGGGTGTGTGCATACATATGTAGGTACATGTATACAAAGTGAATATTTACCATCCTAATCACAGATGGACTTAAACAACCATTTGCTTTTAGACATTATTCTTGAGCTTTTCTTTCAGTATGGTTCTTCAGTTTTAATTTAGACAGGTACGTTATTTTGTGGCTGGGACAAGTTCTGGCATACAATTAATGGGGAGTATGTGAGAGCCAGACAAGGTCCAGAGTCCTGGAAAGTTATACCAATTTATTTTTATGGGACTGTCATAATATAGTTTTGACTCGTGATGTTACACAAATTTGGAATTATAGTGCACACATGTACAATAAAAAGATAGATGCTAGACATCTATCTTAAAGGTTTCTGAAAGAAATGGGATCCTTGTGGCTTGGTTTTTCTGCTTGCTATTGGTGTTGGGCTTGTTCTGTAAACTCTTATCACCAGCTATACCTTGAACTGCTGTAAGCAGTCATGGAGAAATCACAGCTACTAGAAATCATGGCCCTACTATTTACTAGTGGCTGCTGTAGCATTAGTATTGAGTGATTCAGTATCAATTTGTTTTACAAAGCAGTGGTTTTGTTAGCATCTAAACTCTAACATAATGAAAATTACAGGAGTAGCATGTAAAAAAAGGTTTTTCTTTTCCTTCTTCTTGTGTTTGACCTCTTTCTTTCGTGAGACTCTCTTGCTTTGCAGATGAATTTCAGGTCTAGAAACATTAAAAAAAAAGAAAGGGCAGCGAAAAATGACCTTTTCTCTCATCTTTTTGTATCTTGTGAAATACAGTCTTGCAGTGCCCCAAGGTGAGAAAGGTTGTCACTTTTTGTCTGTCTGCATTATTGTTCTCTGCCACCATGAGGTTGTATTTAAGGGGAAGGGTGCTAAATTCTATTTTCACTCAAGGCTGTGATGAAATGGTCTGAGAAGCTACCTCAGTTTCTGGATTGTTGACTCTTTGTTTTTGGTTTAAAAACCCCAGTTTCTAAAGAGAAAATTTGCAACACTGTTCTGCCAATATGCGAAAATAAAAATTAACAGGTACTTTTGTCTCTAGGATAAGTCTTCTGAAGTCCTCAACTGGATTGTGAGAATTAAAAATTTTATGATTCTCTTTCAGACTGAGAATATTTCAAAGGAAACATCTTACTGAAAGTTATTGAAGCCACTTAGACAATAGTTTCCTAGGCATTTTAATACGTACACCATTTTTTGTTAAGAATTATCCCCGTGGGGAGAAAAGGGTTGAAAAACTGATCATTGGCAAGGAGAGAGAAAAATAAATCATTTTTAGAATTGTTTTCTTTTAAAGACCAACCCTGCACCTGGGAGATGTTAGAAAATGCTCAGTGTGAGAAAATTCACTACTTGTGTTTGTTTGAGTGGTTTTCCATCCGCTGAAAAAGAAATGGAATTTTCTCAGAGTAGATAACAGGATGTTAAAGACTTAACAGCCTTTCCCACAGACTGGGGCCTCGTTGTAGGTGGGAAAGGGAGATAAGAGAGTTCCGAGATTGTAGAACACAGCCTGGTGAAGATTTGTGCATGCTCCCAGCTCTTGGATATGTAATGCAGGGCTCTGGCCTCGTCCTTTTTGCCCCTGCTAAAATGAGCTTAGCAGTGCATGTGCCTCTGCTTGGTTTTTTGGAATCCTCCAGCCAGACAGGCAATGGAATAAATCTACTCCTTGCACTTCGGCCATGGGTCATGGTCATCTTCACGCTACCTGAATATATTTGCTTCACACAATCCCAGGGATCCTAACTTAATGCAGTTTCTTGCATTAACATAACCTGTGACTGGTTAAATTAAAAAGCAGCATTAGGAAAGTGTTTACACTCTCTCTGAAGACTCTAGAGGTGCACCTGAAGAAGCTGGCAACTGAAGCAACTTCAGGTAAAGACTGGCAGGCTGCAGATCAGTCTTAGAGCTGCTTCATGGTCTTTGCCACCTGCCAGCAACAACCAAAGGCTCCTCCTGTTGTTATTGAGAAGTTTGGCTTTCCAGTCTGGAGAAGTGAGGAAGAGGATGGAGTGGAGGAAGAGAAGGATACTCAGAATATTGCCAGGAGTGCCAAGTGCATAAGTACTAGGTCATTTTTATGGCTGCATTGGACCACTGAGCTATGTGGAGAAGCTGGAACAAGCCAAATAAATGGCCTTGAACTCCATAAGTAGTAGATGCTGTTTCATGCTACTTCTCTGGCGTCCTCTGCTCAACTCTCTGCAGTAGATCTGCTGTTAACAGCCCAGTGCTGTAGGCTACGCTTTGCAGCAGGGTTAGCTGTGCCATTAGGAGACAGCAGACCTGGTATTAGAAAGTTACAGAAAATTGACTGTCTGACTAGAACTGGAAATTTCCAGCCATACTGACAAATAATCTTAAAGTTATAATGTAACCAACAGTATTTCAGCAGTTCTAAATGATCATGCAGGGACTCCAGGGAACTGCATCCCTTTCTGTCCTAGCCTTACCTGCTGTGTGTCTGTCTCTGTGTACAATAGTCTATAAATATGTGTGAGCATCTGTTACTATATTCCTTCCCATCTTCCCTCCACAAGCCAAGATTTCCATAGTCTGCTGCCACGGCACTTGTATATGACATTTTGAATGCATGAAGTGCAAAAGCATGACATTTTGAATTAGAAATTAATTTAACAAACGTGTCTGTTGGAAAAACGTTTAGATCCTCAAAATTTGTCAAATGATATTTTGAAAAGTTAAAAAGAAATTGCACAAAATGAGCTGAGGAAAGTTAAATGCAAAAGTTAAGGGGAAAAAAATGTTCACCACTTGAGAGGCATTATGAGAATAACAGAGAGGACATGAATGTGATGAATGAGGCAAGACACTGCTTAATGCTGCTGTTTCATTTCTGTTCATCCTTTCATTTTTAAACTTTTTTGGAGCAAAGAATTCACAGTATGGAGTGTCCAATGGTGGCTCAGTCTTATTTGCAAAGTTGAATGCAGTAGACCCTGAGCACTAATGCAGTGTAAGTAGTAATTATTTTCCATTTCTGAGTTGCTGCAGCAAGTTAAAAATAAGCTAGTTGAGAATGGGCAATATTGTCAAATTATGTAAGTACACAGATGCAGATCATTTCCAAATTCAATTGGCTTGCAACACAAATAGATGCAAACCAGTACACATATTTAGTTATAGCACATGTCACATAGAAGCTTCAGGCTAGTGACCTTGGATATTAGATTGGACTGCTCTAGGTGGATTAAAAACTGACACATTTCTGCATACTATTTTATGTGTTAATTTTTTGCACTTTTTGAAAATGAAATTTTGGAAGGGACTAAATTACATGAACAAGTCCAAAGTGGGTGCCTCTCCTGTTTTTAGATTCACAAAAACTGAGGCTAACATTGTATTAAGGTCTAATTAAGACCATCAAGCTTCCTGCTGCTTGCAGGATTGGGGCCAAATGGTGGCACCAGCTAAGGAAAATAGATAAAGAGTTTACATGTTATGTGGTACTGGAGGTTTTACTCCACATGTTGAAAATAGATGGTATTTCTCTTCCTGGTATTGTGGATGTGCCCCACTCTAAGAAGCTCCCTTACCACCCTGGAATAGCAGTGAATGGACAAGATTTGGCCTCTTCATAGTAAAAACATAGGGAAGCAGTTCTATCGGAGTCACAAAGCATTTCTTCTTCTCTTTCTATAAGAGGAGGAGGTGAAGAAGAATAAGTTCTATTGTGTAGATAATCTTTTGATCTTTTTTCTTTCTGCAAGTTCAGATTTCACAATACCTTTTAGAATAAACAGTTTGGATGGGATCGTTTGGGTGATTTCACATCGGGCGACTTCTTCAGTGGAGGTCTGCCGGGCTTCTGCACATTGCTCTGCATTGCTAAGAATTGTTCTGTCACACCATGATCTGACTTTTGATGCATGTGTAACATCAGCATTCCTCATTCTTGCACAATGTACAGCGGAGTTATATATTCATGTTTATTAATTTAAAATCCTGTTTGCGATAAGCAGTAATAACACTTAGCTACAGTCATTTTCCACTTCATTTGATACTCTACTAATTTTAACTGCATGGCAGTATTTGCTAGTCTGATAGCTACATCGTATATCTTCTTTGTATTTCTTTTAATTTTTTTTTTTTGTTATTGTTGAAGCACTGATGAAGTCATATAAGATTTCAATATCTGACCCTTTCGAGGTCTCCTAACCTTAGCCCAAACATTTGCTTTGCCTCTGTACACAAAATCTATGGACTTCACAAACTGTACACCTTCTGTGCAGGAGATCTACTAGCACTTTTTTAGTTTTATTTGACATCCAAATTTCCTCTTTATTTCCTCAACCACAGAATCCCAGAGTGGCTGAGCTTGAATGGGACCACTTGAGGTCATCTGGACAAAGTCCCTTGCTCAAGGAAGCCATCTAGAGATTATTGCTCAGGACCATGTTCAGGTGGTTTTTGAATCTTTCCAGTTCACAAGCTCTCCAAGAAACCTGTGACGGTGTTTGGTCACTCTCACAATGAGAAAGTGTATCTTGATAGCCATCTGGAGCCTTATGTGTTTCAGTATTTGCCCATGGCCTCTGGGCTTGTCGCCGGGCACCACTGAACAGAGCCTGGCTGTATCTGCATCACACTCTCCTTTCAGGTATTAGTACCCATAGGTAAAATTCCCCTGAACCTTCTAATAGTCACAGTTTTCTCACAGGAGAAATGCTCCATTTCCTTACTCATCTCAGTGCACATTTGTTGGACTCTGTTCAAAATGAACATTTCTTTCCCATACTGGGAACCCCAGAACTGGACCCAGCACTTTTGTCCAGCCACCAGTGTACCCCTGCTTCCTCTGTGTACCTACTTTCATTACCCTTCTTTTATAGTTTATGTTGTTTCTGCTGTTTTTAAACTATTTTTGTTATTTTTCAGCAAACCATACTGTGAGATGGGAAAAGAGTCTGGAAGCATTCTAGAGCCTGTGATGTTTTTGCTAGCAGTTGACATACATGTGGGAAGCAGAAGAAAGGCCAAGAAAACCTATAGAGACAAAGGAATGCTTTGATTATAGGACAAGCAAGAGATTTTAATACATGAGAGTTTGAGAAAATATAAATGTAATGCAAATTGTAAAATGTATACATGAATTAGCAAATTTTTCTTTTTGTCTTTAGCTGAGCACATTCTTTTAATCTCTACTCCTCTACCCATCCTGCTCTTATCCCTTTGTTGTCAAGTAAAATTTATATTTGTACCACAGTTAAGCACTTTTGACACATTTTAAATGCTGGTATTTCAAGGTATCTAGTGGTTTTTGTATCACCAACAACTTCACTAGAGGATCTGTTCCCTTTTAAAAACAGGGCTTCAGAGACAAAGGGAAACTCTATGTTGCCCAAAGGTAAAACAGTAAGCCTATGACAAAGAGTTGCAAATTACCATATAGCTCTGAATTCTTATGAGCCAAGAAATTACATGATTCTTTTCCACTAAACTTACTAGAAGTAAGCATCTAGACTTCTTTTTTTTTAAGAAAAAAGTGCTTAAGCAAGGTCATACGGAGGTCGAAAAGCAAGCTCATTAAGTGTGGAAACCAGAGCAGTCTGCTCTGCATGTTCAGAATATATAAACATTCCCGAAAGTGGCAAATTCATACAGCCTGTCTGTGTAATAGCTACCTAGAGAGTCCTGCTATTTCCTGTTTTCATTCTTCTCTTTTTTGTATTCACAAACAAACTCAAGATCAAATTTAGTGTGCTAAAAATGAGTATCTACATAGATAAAATTACCAAGGCCTTTTTATTCCTAAGGATGACGTCAATGACAATTCGCTATGGACTTTTGTCAGTCTTGGAGTCAAAATGTTTCTGCTTTTTCCTTGGTGAGTCCATTTGTAAATCCACCTACCACTGCCATTGTGGTCCAAACATTATTTGGGTATAGTAATTTTCTCAACAGGATACTCACCCCCCTTATTTATGCTCTCCACACTTTCTTCCACTTCATCAAGTCTATCCTTTTACTGACCTTTCCATATCATGACATCTTCTAGTTATTCTTCTGGCTATTAAGTGTCTTTTTTAAAATCTCTGCACAGTTTTGCATGGACCTACCTATCAGATCCCTTGGTGAACTTCTATTTCTAGGTTCCCTTAATTTTTCCAGTTATTTTTTGGTTCCTTTGAAGTTTCTTTGGGTGTTGTGTGTCTCTCCCCCCTCCCCTCCCAACCCCCACTGAAGTATTCCATAGTTCTGTAAGACAAAGCCTCCTTTTTTCATAAGACAGAAATCCCTTCCAATCCAAGTTCTATCAATTTTTCTTTGCCACATGATTGCATCAAACAGTAAATAAGAAAAGTATCCTGGCAGGAGAACCAAATAAGTATGTAGGTGAAATCAGAGGAAACATGAATGATTGCAATACCTTGCATGAGTTTGGTGTTGTAAAGTCTTTTCTTCTTGCCCTGCTCCACCTTATTGTTTTCTGGGAGACATAAAATTGGATCACAAATTCTTTCTGGCAGAGAGGGTGTCTTTTATTTGTGCTTTAATGCACCTAACACAGCATGTAAATAACCACATTGTTAAACATATGCAATTAATTTTTTCTTTTAAACAAACTTTGAAAAGAATCATGAATAACATCAAGCTATATTTCAGCTCCCAGTTTTGAACTGGCAGTAAAATCCTATCTGTTAAGTTTGCCTTCCTTACCTTTAGACTTATTTATAAAAGTGTTTGTGTTGTAACAATTGCCATTGGTTTTGGACTTTTCAGAAATCTTTTTGTAGTAGAGAGACCTTAGTAGATTTTTGTCACAATACAGAACACATGTAACAAATTTTGTTTATAGCAAAAGACAATGAAATGGTACAAAGTGAAAATGGCTTTTCACCAGTTGAGCTATGCCCCTTATTCTCAAGAAGGCTGTGTAGAGAAGTGTTAAAGAGCAACTCGTTTCAGCATTGCCCAGCCATCAATAAGATATGCAGCTGAAGATAACAGGCCATGATCATTGCTGCCATAAAGCTCCACTTAGCTGGTCTATAACTGAGTGCACAGCACGTCTTACAGAGCTCTCCCCACCAACAGACCGGGCAGAAAGGGTCCGTGGGACAACTCTGACCCGTGGTAGTGACTGCCATTTTCTTTCTGTAATCCTTTTATTTTCTCTACTTGCTTATCTTTCCTCCTTGCTCTCTTTCTCGATAGTAAATAAAAATGAATTACCATTTTGGTTACCAACATTTGGCCTCTTTTGTGTCTTGATCTTGTGCTGGGTACATTTGAACTTTTCTTCTCTCTGCATATGTGGGTTGGGATGGGCTGTTGCCATGAGCCAACAAATTGGGGCATTTAGAACAACAAATTGGAAAGGACTAACTTCTTTCTGCTCACTTTTCTTGTACATTATTTTGGAATTCATTAGCATAGCCAGCTATGGTGATGCCATAGCAAAAAGAAAGCCAAGACTATAGGTCTGATCTGTGGAAGTGTGTCCCCGTGGACTGATGGTGATAAGGAGCTCTCTGTTACTTAGAAGCCTGGAGGAAGCCATTCTGTATTTGCATTGTCAGAACCCTCCATGGTAGACTGAACATCTGGTTCCTTAAAGTCAATTTGATTTTTTTTTCTTGTTAGATAGTCATCCTTAGTGATGCTCTGATTATTTAATACAGATACAGTGGGAGGTGAAAAGTGAATATAAACAACAGCATGGACACATAGATCAAGACCATGTCATGGTTCTAAAGGAGCCTCTGAATTGCCTCCTTCTTCTACCAATGAAAATAAAACACATCATCATGGAACTTGACATAGAAAGCCATAAGACTTATTTCAATAATTTTTTGTGGGCACTGAATTTCAGAAAATAATGCCAACATTCCAGGAAAGAAGGGAAACAAGAAGGGAAGAATAAAAATTGAGACCAACATGCCTGATTTTGGAGGAATCCTTTTTTGAAAAGAAAAAATCATATCTTAAATGAATACACAGTTACACTCTGTACAGCTTGCTAAGGTCTATCCTCTTTTATTTAGATGCATTTACAAATTTTAAGAGGAATGAAAACATTCATTTTCATTGCTGTGAAGAGCTAGTTAAAAAAGATATGTTTAGTAAAAGATATACTAGTATTACAAGTTGTTGCTTTTTCTTTCCACAAAACAGAAATAAAAGTTTTACCTGACTTCTGATTGGCCATTCAACATTATGTATTTCAAAGCAAACTGGGGTAATTGAAAGGCTTGAGACTTAAAAGTTTATGCATGAGTTTCAAAATAACAGGGAAAATGTGTGCGACATCCATCAGTTTGCTCCTTACCTGAGGTGGCTGTTGGAAAGGGGTCATCACTCAATTGAAAGTCATGTCTAAGGTGATGCTTCCAGAGATGATCCAGTGACAATGATACTCTTTTTGGGAAATAGGTTACTTTTAAAGATGAGGATGATAATCCTTTGATTTATAGCTAAATCTGTTAAATATAAATATTTATATATTTTAAAAATATATTAAATATAAATATATATATACCTGTATATCCCAGTGGAAATGGAAAATTACCAAAAGGCAGCCTTTTGGCTGGCCAACTAATGGGTAAAGCACTATTCAAGAACCTGATCTTCATAGCTTTCAACTGCAAATATTTTCAATATGACTGGCACTGAATTTCCAAGGAAAGGGAGTACCGTTGTATATCTGTATGTAACCTATAGTGCATGTAATAAGGCTGATATTTAATATTTGGCTTTGTACCAATCTCTGAGAGAAAAATTAGGGGGTGTTACAGCCTTAAATTTCAATTCGAAGTTTTTTTTCTGTTTATTGCCTTTCTTTATTTTTTTTTCCCCTTGTGTGCCTGCACACACCTTGCGCTACAGGGTACGTTTATGAAATAATTCATGCTTATAAAGTAACCCAAGAGGCTTGAGTACTCTTAATAAGCTTTGTGTATTGATATGCATTAAATTACACAGAACATCCAACTCGTTCGACACTTACAACTGAAACACACATTCAGCTTAGACTATTTTTCTTTAAAAAGTTTTTGGGACTTTCACTTTCTTCTCCTCCCATCTCTTTACTCATTAATACTGTGTGCTTGAGGCCGCCTTAAGCAAGGTGGGAGAGTAATCTGCTCACTTCTAATTAATTTCAATGGGAACTGTGTGGCTAAATACCTTAGTTTGAAAATATCAACCTCTTTTCCACCTGCATAGACTTTCCTCTCTTGTTAAAGAGACTTAATTTGTCTTTGTCCCCACCTTATAACCTCTCTGAATTTGTGTAAGTAGCTCGATAGGGCAAAGAGCAATAAAAAACAAGTCCAAAGGGACCTGAGGAGATTAAGATTTTTATGGGTAGCATAAATGTTTTTGTTGCTTATGCATCTTATCTATATGTGATTGCGCTGCTTGACTTTTTGCTACAGCACTTTTATTCTGGAATTTGCTAGCAGGAAATAAACATCTTGGGTTTTTCTGACATGTTTTTAATACTGGAAGAAAGGTCACAGTGGATTGTAATTTATTTAGGTACTTTTAAAACAAATCAAACACACGACAACATTACATTCACTTATGCAGTAATGCCAGCACATTAATTTTTTTTCAGTAATTTTCATGTCTTTGTGATTTTATTGTTTCTTCCTCCACAATTATTTATTTAATCCCAACTTTCAGGTCTAAAAAGAAAACAGTATGGTTCTGATCCATGCCTCCTCAACATTCAGTAGGAGGGTGAATCAGCCATCAAAACTTAAGACCCCAGACATCTCATAGTCTGGATGAGTGTCTTCATCTGAGTGGCAGAAGTAGGGAAGGTTTTGCCTCATCTTGGCAGCCTTTTTTGCTGTGTCATTTCTGGTATGAACCACTGTTACATCTTGAAGCTGCCTCCCTGAGACAACTGTTGCAGCGTGGAGCTAGGATTGAAATATTCTCATCTGATGAATGGATTCTGGTTTTTTTCCTTTTATGGGGAAAAATTTCAAAAGTGTCTGAGTAATGTAGAAGCCTAAATCCCATCGAATGTCACTTAGAATAAAATTATCAAAAGCTCTTTTATTCTTAGAGCTTACACTTGTCAGATGCACAATCTGCCATGGCTGTCACAAATCATCTCTTCTAGATCCATTTTCACTTCTAATTTTCTAATAAAAAAAAAAAAGAGTAACTGAAAAGATCAGAGCAGCAGAATATAGTCCATTTTATTTGATGCAGGGGTAGGCTGGATGGGATATAGTGAGTTTTGCTAGGTGGACTGCGCACAGCCATTTGGCTCTAATACCTTAAAAGATATTCTTTTGGGCCACTTGACCTTTTTGTTATGCAGATATTCTTGCAAGAGTATAGCAGCAAATTGAATTTGCCTTGACACTCCTGCTCCATTCTGGCAAAATGACACAAAATCCATACTGTACCCATTAGTGTCAGACTAACACATACTTGTTGCTGCAGGTTTTACTGTTATTGCTATTCCCTCAGCTCTCCTTTACACCCCAAGGTACGTGCCTAAAAATATGTGCACTTCATGACTCATAAGATATATTTGGCCTGTGCATAGATACAAACAGGTAGAAAGGAAAGTGTTGGTTAAAATGTCCTGTGGCAATGTGCTTAGAGAACAGCCTGCTACTGACCTGTGTCTGCTACTCCGTGACCTCCAGAGGTGCCACAAATTCTGGAGCAGATGTGCACTCCACTGCCTCCCCTGTGCAGGGGTCTCCTGGATGCTGCATCCCTTTCAGGATGGATCACAGACGTGATCCTACTAGTTTAAGTACAAACTTCTCACCTTTGCATTGCAACCCCTATTAGTTGAAATCTTCCTAACTGGTAAAAAATACTTTCCCTGGGGAAGTTCACTTTCTCAGATACAGATAAGGTAGTAGATTCAAAGTGCCATAGACAATGTGCAGCCTTGCACACTGAGATTAATCTCTCACATTCATAGTTAGATTTTGATTGTTAATACATTATGTTGTAAAAAAAAAAAAATCTGGTTCTTCTTGTTTGTTGCCTGCAAACTCTGTTTTCAAGTTAAATCTTGTGTTGGCCAGTATTCTGAAACTTACCTATTTAACATTGCTCAGCAAAAATAAGTGCCTGCATATTTATTGATAACATAATATAGTGAATTTCTATTTATTGGCTCAGTCTCCTCTCATGATCAAATGTTTTATCTATTGTTCCATTTTCTTTACATTATCTTTTAATTCTATCTGTTTGGGAAAAAGTCACTCTGAGAAGAAGCTTTACTGGAAAGATTTGATACCACAGTGTTTTCAGAAAAGGTGATATAAAACACAAGAGATGTTTTATAAAGAGATTAGGAAAGAACTTCTAACACTCTGGAAAACAGTGTGGATTTCTTGACTCTTACCTGTGCAGCTGAGATGTTTCAAAACATAAACAGTATTATAATTACTTAATTATTCGTAAGTTAGTATATATGAAATGTCATATTACAGTAGTACAGAAATATAATTTACGAAATAAAGAGTTAAAGCGGAAGACTGATTCGTCTATTGCTTATAGGGAGCTGAGAATATTGCTTTGCAGTATCAGTAGCAGTGGTAGATTGTGAGCATATCTGCACCAAATAACAAAATGCATGTATTCAAATAAATGAATGCCAATAGGCATAGGACTAGCTAATAATCTGATTGTTTTGTACAAGTCTAATTTCTGCACACAAACATGCTGACTTCTTTTTTTCTTTTTTTTTAATGCGGAAACCAAGTGAACCAATTTAGAGATATACTCATTAGCATTACTATGAGGCATACACTACTCTCATAGTCTTTTAAATATTGCACATGAATGTAAGTGTTTTTATGATTTCTTTTGTTTGGTTAAACTGTGAAGGAAGTTGGCTGATTCTGGGAATATTATGTTTATAATTTAACTCATATTTTTCATGTTTTGGTTTATAAATTGTGTTATATATTTCATCCAGAACAAAAATTATTCTTCCCAGTACACTTTCTTAAATTTTGACATTCAATATAACAGTAAGGATATTCCATTCTGATTAATAATGAGCAGCAATTAACCCTTCCCCAGAAACAGTGTATGCAAATAGGACCACCTAAGAATGTATGCAAACTTACCCATGCTTGAGAGCACAGATAGGAAAAACTTTTGGAAATTTAGTAAGCTAAAATGTGTTTTAGTGCACAGCGAACATGTTATTAATATTTTGTTAGCAATGCAAGATAAAGCATTTCCAAGGAATTTCTCTGCCACAAAGAATTTCTATAACTGGTTTATAAAAAAAATTTTTAGAACTGTTTAATAAGTGTTTATACATACAGTCTAAATACTAAAACTAGATATTAATATGACTTAATTAAACCAGATAGATGGGGAAAGCACAATCTTGTGGCCACAAGAGACACATAGAAATAATGTTGAGGGGCTCCAAGACACTCTTGACCTCAATATTTCTTTTCTGGACAGAAACGTACAGCAACAAAGAGATGCATATGAAATGATAACAAATCCAGATCACATTATAACTCCACCAAGAGATGTTTGCAGCAATGCCTACTGTACATCTGGAATGAAATTCCAATTTTTCATCTATACCAGGAGAAAATTTTCTAATATTTGTAGGTTTGCTCAACACCCCCTGGCCCTCCATCACTGCCAAAAATCCCTAAATAAAGAACCCAAAAAAACCAACCAAAACAAAAACTAAAAAAAACCCCAAACCCCCCAAAAACCCAAAAACCACAACCCAAAAAAAACCAAAACCCAAAGCAACCAAAACCAAACCAAACAAACAAAACCCCAAACAGCTCTACCAACCAACCACAAAAAACCCAAAAGATCTACAACAAATTAAAACCCACCCAAACAAAACCAGCCACAATGAAACCAACAAGACCTGGGATGTGTGAGAAAGCTTACCCTGGTCAGTATGTGATAACAAGTGGGTGAAAAGGCAGAACTTCTTCCCCATGGTAGTCAGCAGAGTGCACAATGAATGTGTGGGCTTCATGGGATTCTGTGGCATGTGAAGACTTATCCCAGAGGAGCCAAGCTGAATAAGAAAGGACAGCTATTCTTGTTGACATTTGGAGGCATCAGGTTCAAAACAGACAAAACCCCTCACTTTTTCTCACATGATTAAGTTTAGAGCTCAGCTTCTCATGCAGAGGAGAAGTTATAAATGGCTTTTGAA
Organism: Ifrita kowaldi; assembly: GCA_013398055.1. NCBI lineage: Eukaryota > Metazoa > Chordata > Aves > Passeriformes > Cinclosomatidae > Ifrita > Ifrita kowaldi. The sequence goes on along the minus strand of VZRS01009175.1, from coordinate 64,316 downwards.
TGTATTTAATGGCTTTAAAACATATAGGAAGATGTGGATAAAAATGCCTCCTGGGTACATGTTACTGCTAGAAGGCTCTCTAGCAGTGCCAGGGAGTGCAGTACCTCACTGCCTTTCAGCCCCTTTCCCTTAGCATCTAGTTGCCGTAAGAGACCCTGGTCTGAATGGATCTGCTATTGAGCATTTTTGTGCTCCTCTATGTTGTATAAATTTGATAAATGGTTTAGCTGCTCAGTGATAAATGACATGGAAGGCAGGACATACTGTTACAGGCCAGGTGCTGTACAGCAGCTGTGGGATGACACAGCCTCCTGGTCTAACTCTTCCTCTGCTCCCATGCTGAATTCACTTGTAAAAGGGTAGATTTCACAGCTACCTTTCAGAAGGGATCATAATTTAACTCCTGTTGATAGCTGTTGGTAGCCTGTGATTAGATCTGCATATGCTTAGCCTTTAGAAATTCTTCAGGCCATGCAGTTGTGAAGCTTGGACCTGTTTCTGTTCTAACACCTGAGAACTGCGTTACTCCAGTAAGGCAACAAAGTACAACATAATTTTTGCCAGCTCACAGATTTCCTTCCAAATCCTAGCAATCCCTCCTTTCCTGAAAAAATTTTTGGCTCTCTGCTAGTAGAGTGCATGCTGTGCTTTGACAAAATTTTGTCTGGACATGGATAACAAACTGAACAAAAACCATGGTCAGTGTTTAGGATATCATAAACTAATTTAGATAGCTGTTGTGCTAGTGTACAGAATCACTGTTGTAACTGTAGTAAATGAAGTTCTGAGGTTTAGTTCATAGAAATTAATTTATTTTCTTTTTCAGTCACCATATGAAATCGAGTCTAACTGTTAACCCAGCTCCTCCATGTTCACCGGTTAACTCATGTGCCACATCCACAAGCCTTTTGAACACTTCCAGGAGAGGTTATTCCACCACTTCCAGGGACAATCTTTTCCATGTGCAGGATCTCTTTTCAGAATGCTTCATCTGAGACATGAAAGTTGTTTTCTGCCTGTTGCAAAGAAACTGTTGCTTTCAGAGACTTTTTAAAAGATGCTGTTGTTTTTTATACACTATTTTTCTACTCCATTGTATAATATCATCAAGAGGAATGCCACTTGACAACCTAACTTAATCTTCTGTAGAATAAATTGTTTGTTAAGAAATATCTGATATAGAAACAATAACCTTTGTGACTAGCAGAGTCAGTGTAAACTCAGTTTGGGTTTTGTTACTCACGTAAGAGGGCATATATATATATTTTTATGGTGTCTATTTCAAGTAAGTCTTGTTACCTTTCAGTATAGTTGAATGGGTGATATTTTTGCTTCTTTTGTCCTTCTGATTTTGACAGGATTTTTTTTTGTACTCTGATGAAGTCGTTTGGACTCGGAGCAGTGCATCTCATCATGTGACTACTGGATAAAGTAACTATTTTTTTCTTGCCTTGTTTTTCTCCTCGCACTTTTCCATTAGTTGAAAGATGATTATTTTCCCATGTCAATAGTATAGCTCAGACCTTACCATTTTTTCCTTCCCATAGTCCTGTCATTATCCATCTAGGTCCAGAAATAGAGTAGCTGGAGATGGACTGCAATAGAGAATTACCACGCTAGCCTTTCACCTCCAAGACCCAATTCCACATACAGGTGTCAATTAGAAATAGTTTTGCTCTCCCTCTTGCCCCATTTGTTCACAAAATGAAAGCCACTGCACTGCCTCACCCAGCTGTCCATCCTCTCTCTGTAACAGCTCAGGGGTTCGGATAACAGAGGTGCTGAGCTGGTCTGGAATTAAGTGCAGCACCTGAGCTTGGTGAGGACACTGTACTACAAGTGTCCTGCACTACGCTTTTTCATGCTTATGAACTCAAAATTCACTCTAGCTGGAAAGCAGTCCCACTACTGGAAGTAGAAGAGGCCTGTAACAACTCATTGTGTGTCTTGAAATCTTTATGGTAGAGAGTTGTTTTGATTGGGGTTTTTTAGCACTTGGTTTTAAAGTTTCCATGTTGTATTGTGGTATATTGTTACTAATTTGGGAGCTGATAGTCCCCAGGTAACACCAGCATGATAGAAAAAATCTATTGCACAGCTGCTGTTATTTTAACAGCTGAAGGGTTATTACTGCTCCAGAAGACAAGCAGGGTATAAGAAACAATTATTTTCAGTTTCATTGTGTTTTTCTGCTTCTTTTATTGAAAGATGTATTCAGGCAGAAGGCTGAAAATTAATAAAGGAAGTAATTTTCATACATCTCTGAAATGTGTATTGCAACTCATTGTCGTGGGATATCATGGAGGCAAAGGTGGCGAATAGGTTATATTTGGTTCAGCTCATGAACGGTAAATCCTCGGAGCTAGTAAATATGATTGGAATGTAACCTGTAGTCAAGAAGATATAACTGCTGAAAGATGTAACATCATACCAAAATTTCTCCATGAGTCTCCTGTTTCATGTTCACTTCCTCCTCTAGTGGTGGTACTAGGGACAGGTTTCTGTATTTGAGAGAACTTTGGTCGGACCTGTTATGGTGATTCTTTTGTTTTCATGTCTTCTGAGGTTTATTTTTTTAATCATAGCTGTTGTGAACAATTGTATAAAGTAAAGCTTTTGATAGTTCGTAGGAAATGATTGACCTGTCTAAGGAATTTAGCATTGAAAGAGTTAATTCAGAGACATTAAAAATTTATGGCAATAATAAACATAAACACAATGTTTATAAGATCATTTCCTGTTTTTCTTCTGGCATCATAAGGATCTAAGGTACTTTTGTAGTTTTTTGTTTACTTGTTGGTTTACCAGTTCTGTCACGTCTTGGTACTACAGGCCCTGCATCCCAAAACCTGCAATATAATACTAGAGAAGGTTGTTATACCAATTCTGGTTTACTATATTATGACATTGTTTGATATTTGTTCCAATTTAACACCTCATTTTTTGCTTTTATATAGTTCTGAACAGAAATAACCACAGATGAATAGTTTTAAAAATGTCTTTGTTAAAGGCATGTTTGGTCTGTGGAAAGCAGCTTGCCTTTCCACAGGTTTACCTATGCTAATTTTACACTTTTTTTTTCATAATTGTCACTGTCTCACACCAGTGCATTAAATTTCCTCAAAACTATCATTGTCAGGTAGCCTAAGAAGCTTTATTACTTCAATTTTTAAAATTAAGCAAAGTGATATGATCTCAGAGTTGTTCAACCAGCTACACTTTAAACCTCTCTTTTTCAGTGACTTACAATGTACAATGTAATCAATTCATTATGTATAATTTTAATTTAGTTGTAATCTTAGAGACATATCTGTATTGTCTAGTTTAAGAAAAGCAATTTACTAGTTAAAAAATTGTAAATTTTATTCAATATCCTTTATGGTGTTCTCTTTCTTAGTGTATTTGATTTAAGGTCGTTCCATCACTTATTGGTTTATGCAGCTTATGTAAATGTATCCCACTGCTAAATAATACAGAAGAACCAGTAAGACCTGACATGGAGAAGGACAAGGTACTGAAAAATATTTTACCTCAGTGTTCAATGATAATCTCTCTTCCCACACATCTCAAACACTTGAATGCCAAGGCAGGGATTTGGGGGATTAATTCCCTCCCATTGTAAGTGGGATGAGATTCAAGACCACCTGAGGAATACATAAGCCCATGGGACCTGATGAGATGCGTCCTAGAGTCCTGATGACATAGTTGGCAAGCTCTTTATCATATTAGAAAACTCATGGCAATCAGGTGAAGTCCCCCATGACTGAAAACAGGGAAAAATTATGTTCATTTTTAAAAAGAGCTAAAAAAAGGAGAACCCTTAGAACTACTGACCAGTCATTCTTACCTCCATGCCCAGTAGGATCATGGAACAGATCCCCATGGAAGATATGTTGAAAGGCATGTAGTTGATTAGAGACAGCCAACATGGATTCACCAAGGTCAAGTTGTGCCTTATTAATCTACTGGTCTTCTACAATGAAGTGACTGCATCAGTGGGCAAGGGGACAGCTGTGGATGTCATTTACCTAGACTTCTGTAAAGCTTTTGATATATTCTCATGGAACATCCATACCTATAAATAAGAGAAATATGGATTTGATGGATGGACTGCTAGAGGAATAAGATAATGGCTGGATGGCTTTGTCCAATGTGTTGCAGTTAATGGCTCAGTGTTCCAGCAGAAACCAGGAAAAAGTAGTGTCCCTCAAAGTTCTGTACTGGGACCAATATTTTTTAATATCTTCATCAATTACATACATGGTGGGATTGAGCACATCCTCAGCAAGTTTCAGCAGATGGCACCAAGATGAGGGGTGCTGGTGATATGGTGGAAGGAAGGGATGACATTCAGAAAGACCTTGACAGGCTGGAGAAGTGGGCCTATGTGAGCCTCATGAAGCTCAACAAGGCCAAATGCAAGGTCCTGCACATGGGTCAGGGAAATATCCAATATCAACACAGGCTGGGGGGATGTACAAATCAAGAGCAGCCCCTCGGTGAAAGAGTTGGGGATGCTGGTGGATGAGAGGCTGGACATGAGGTATCAACGTGCACTTGGCAGCCCAGAAAGCCAACCATCTCCTGGGCTGCATCAAAAGAAGCAGTGGGGCCAGACAGGTGATTCTCTATCCTGCTCCTCTGTTCTTAGACCCCATCTGGAATACTGCATCCACCTCTCCAGCCTAAGGACCTGATGGAATTAGTCCAGAGTAGGGCACAAAGGTGATCAGAGGGCTGGAGCACCTCTGGTATGAAGACAAGCTGACAGATTGGGGCTGTTCAGCCTGGAAAAGGGAAGGCTCCCGTGAAACATTAGACCCCCTTCTAGTACCAAAACGGACTACAAGAGATCAGGGAAAGGACTTCTGTCAAGTGCATAGAGTGATAGGGTAAGGGTGAATGGCTTTAAACTGAAAGGGAAGGTTTAGATTAAATTCTAGGATGAAATTCTTCTCTGTGTGGGTGGTGAGGCAGTGGAACAAGTTGTCCAGAGAAGCTGTGTCTGCCCCAGCTGGAAGTGTTCAAGCCCAGGTCGAATGGGGTTTTGAGCAACCTGGTCTAGTGGAAGGTGTTCCTGCCCATGGCAGTGGAGTTGGATTAGATGAGCTTTAAACATCCGTTACAACCCAAGATGTTCTTTGATTGTTTGGTTCTAAAAAAGTTCTTTAAAACCAAGACGAAATACCGAAATAAGAAGTATTCCCTTTTCAGTGAATATTTGTCTTTTATTGATCTGGGGGCTTGAGATAGACACAAGAACTAGAACAGCATAAGGCAGTCCTTAGGAAAATCCCCAGGCATTTTTGAATTGCCTTTTATGGGGTCTTTGGGCCAGTCAAGATTGGAAGGTAGTGACTTTTCCTCTTGTGAGAACCACTGTAAATAGAAAAGTTATTCAAATCATTTTTTGGGTCTACCTTAATAAAACTGAAAGGAGAATAGATATTTGTTTGAGATTTGTGTGTATTCTTATATTTACCATGGTATTATTATTACTTTTATTAGTAATAATATTGTGGTTTGTTTGTATTATAAATAGACAAAGATCACACATAAAAAAGTAATACATTGTATCTTTCCAGTAGCATCCTGAAGGATATGAGGGGAACAAGGTTTTATTTAACAATGTGATGGAAGATGGTGTCTCAGTAATCAGGATGTAAGGTGGTTTAGTTATGAGGATGATTAGATTAGACAGTATATTGGAGATTTTTCCTTAGGCAGGAAAAATCAGCACACTTAGCTAAAGCCTAGGATTGAAGCCTTTGGAAGAGGACCTAATGAAAAATGATGCCAGAATTATCAGTATGAGTAACAGGACTGGAATGATTTCTACAGTCTCTGAGAAGAGAATGATAAACCCAAGGTCTGAATTAAGGCACGTGTAAAGTTTGTGGCTTGTTGTTTTGTTTTAAACAAATAAACTGAGACTGAGACCTGGATCATGATTATAACCTTCAAGTATTTGAGAAGAAAGATAATTCCATTGATTCATACTTTGCAATAAAACATAAACAATAGCCATGAAAACCTGACACTTTGATCTTTCAGAAAATTCCAATGTTTTAGTGGTTTTGACCATGTATTGGTAAATGATGGCACACCTGTGTGGACAGAAATATTTGGAGTTTTCTTTGACCATGATAATATTATGCTGAGAACTGAACATCCAGAAGGATGCAGACCTGGATCTATGCCCCTTGAATCCTTTTGGAATGTGTTTGTACTTGACAGTATCTTGAGCCAAAGATTGCATCTGTTTATTTGCATAGTGCACTTTGTTCCTTTCATTTGTGCTAAAACTGGTTCTTTAAATGTCTGCGAGTTCCCAGGATGAAATAGCTATTAATTACTCTCTAAACATCTCTGTGTACCCTTAATGACTGCAGAGATTTTTGCTGTATGATTCCCCTACTTGTTAGTTTTAGGTTCTTTTTTTCCTGATACATTCCTAACCTACTATCTCTTTCCTCATAGAAAATTTTTGCCTGCGTTGGATCTATTCTTTGTCCCTAACCCCACCTTGCTCTTTGACACTCCTCCGAGTCACAGTGACTAGATTGGAAGCTGTATTCAAGATGGGAGTTTTTTCAGAATTTCATCAATAGTTTTCTGATCTGTGACACATTTTCTGCTTGATACTTAGTCTACTCTTAATTTTTAACAATCTTTAATGTCTTCTAGCATTTTTAGAGAGATCTTTTCTAAGAAGAACTAACGCAGAGTCAAGGAATATGGATGTTTATGAGGATTAGCTTTTTCCTCCTCTGGTGAGTCACAGAAATAGGGCCAAAGAGACTGTGTCATTGGTGGCATTAAAGATATTTATTGTGTGAAAAGGAATACGGATGAACAGGAAAAGGTCATTAAAGACTAACAGAGCTCTTACCAAGGTACAAGTATGATTGGGACTATCAAGACTGGATTCAGAGAAGATTAATTCCATTATACAATGAATGTAAAAACCTCATTAAATTTCCGTAGCACAGAAACAGAAGAGAGAGGTCATTGACTAGCAGAAGTAAAGGGAATGGGATTCTCTTATTTGCTTAAATGCAGTAACAAAAACAATTAAATTGTACCACCCTTATGAAAATACCATACTGTGGTATGGTACTGGCTTTCCATTGAACACAGATCCATTCAAGCTTTTGATTTACAAGTCCTGCTGAGGGACTAGTCCTAACACCAACAGAAACTTTTCCCAATCACAGCCTTCCTTTGAAGTGCTCAGTTGCAGCAATAAAATGTCCTGTCAGTACAGGACTAGTGCCAGAGCCAAAAGCTTCAAAGCAGTCACATCCAAAGTGTCTGGAACCCAAAAACTGGGGAGGGAGACCAAAAGAACCAGCCAGCCAAAAAAGCCTGCCACCAAAATTGCTATTTCTGCTATATTCAGGGCTGGAAGCAAAACTTGCTTTATGCTGAAGCATTCTGAAACTGTGCCTACTGCAACAGTTTTTACCCTTACAGCCAATAATTTCATCCTTAAAAATAATTCTGAAAGACATACTGCTAGTGGGGAAGAAGATATGGTTGTCATTGTTTCTTTTGTGAGAGCTTCAGGTTTAGCAAAGAAAAATAATATATTTGTCTAGAAAGATAGGTTCATCATTATACTTCTACTATATTATATAGTGGGATTTCCTCCTTTTGCTTCCTTCTCTCCAGAACAGTAGCTATGTCAGAAATGCCAGAATACATTTAGTTAATTAACAAATTTATAGACTACTTTTTTCCCATTTCAGTTAGTGAAAACATGAGTTGCCTAATTAAGTAGAGCTAAGACACTGAATTTTTTCTAATATGACATGGATGCCCTGAAGAAAATCAGTATTTATTGCAGTAATTATCATTTTCTGCTTGGCTGTTTTAAAACTGATCTCCAACACTATAGTTCTAAAGTTAAGCGATTCGTGTTAAGCAATACCATCTGTATGTACAGCTACTGTGGATGCTAGATAAGTAGACTGGCAGGTAAGGTATTTTACAGTATCACATTTAAACTAGGTGGTTATATTATTAGTATTAGTACTTTCTGAAATTGCATGCCTTTTTAAAATAAAATGGATTATACTATTACTTGTCCTCTTTAGCAGATGTATTTAACTTTTTAGTTATGAAATATTTGATGGGAAAGCTCACTGGGGAGTTTCTTGGCACTTGAAATTAAGTTCACTTGTAAGGTGGAGAAGGAATTTTAATAATTGCAGCAAAGGCAATTTGATACATTCTTAGCCTATGACAGCATGCTTACTGCCACAAATCAGGCTAAAGGCTCTATTCATGAATGAATCATGTCCCGTTTACCCTCCACTTTTATGTAGTGTAAGTTTAATGGAAATACCTTGCCATGTGTTTTTTGTGTAACATGTTTTAACATTGCACTCAGTCCTCTGTGGCTTAAACATGTAACAACACCTTTTTTTTTAAACTGTGGGAAATAAGAAAAGAAAAAAGTAAGGAGGTGTAAAGGATGAGTAAATTAGAGAGAAAACTTAAAAGAGTTTGTAAAAAAATTTTTTGCTGAAAATTGCTGATGTACAAGTCTACTTCATGGTTTTCCATTTCCAGCACTAATTTAGCCCAGGAAACTAGGAGAAAGCTTGTGTGATATTGAGCAGCTACAGAATCGGCACAGGTTGAAATAGATAGGGGAGGAAAGGGATCTTTTTTCCGTAGATATATCAATCCCCTAACATATCTCATTGTTTCTCATCTTCCTTCTTTATTCTAATTTTATCAATCCTTATTTTCACGGATCTTTCATTAAGGATGGATTAGGTATAAATATATCCATTGCATTTAGCTTGTTACTAAGGAGAGCCATGAATTAAGCTAGAATTTGGAATGGACAAGCAAACAAACCTGGAATTATGTGGTCCTGTTTGTCTAAACCCTGGTCAACATTCAGTGTTGATTTCTTTTTTAATATTTTGTCCTAATTTTGAGCCTTTTTTTTTTCCCCACCAGAGAGTTCACTTTCAGGCTTGTTAAACTTGTAATCTGGGACAATACCCTTGTTTTAATCTGAAATATTTATAGAATAAAAACATTTTCATGGCATAAATACTGTGGGACTTTGTGAAACCACAAGTGAGGATCACATTATTTTATAGGCAGCAAGTCACCTCCATATGTGGCCTTATCCTCCCCATTTCCATATCAGCTCTTTTATCCTCCATGTTGCTTTTCTTTTGTGTTCCTTCCAGACTGGACTCCTTCTGCCCCAGAGGGGTCCTCTAACCTGCCATTTGCATCTGTACCATAAATATTTTATATAGCCCACAATGCTTTATGCATATTTTAACTGAACAATACCATTTTGTAAATTGTCTGTCAATATGATGTATGCCTGGTTACTGCCATGAAAAATGTGTTCAGTATTGTAATAATATCAAAATATCAATTGTCCCTCCAAATTTGGTCCATTTTCCTGCCAATGCTAAGGGAAGTAAAAATGGTCTGAAATTCAGAACTGGCTTCTGAGGAGATGTGACAAACTGTGTCAGTTTCCAGGAGTCTGCATAAATATGTATAGCTCTTCTGCTGAGTCTCACTGCCAACCTGGATGGGTGGCTCTCATCAGCTCCAGCTTGGGAGGATAAAAGGTAATTGTCCAAAATGAACTTATATCTGTTTGCTGCAACGACAGGTTTAAAAGCTCAGACTGTGTTAAATGTTTGCAAGGAACACTCCAAAAACCAGTGTGCACTGTGACACAAAGGAAGTATCAATTCTTTCACAGCTATTTAGCAATTCATATGTCCATAGAACAGTTGCCTTTAAACTTCACATATTTTTGTGCAATTCTAGGTTAAAGTCTAGTAAAATCATGTTAAACAGGTTTATGTCATTGAAAATAAATGGCCTGCCAGTTTGAGGGGCATCAAGTGTTGCTAAACATTTCAGTCATGCATCGGTAAACAGTTTTTTGTATGATCACTGACAGTACATAAAAACATGATCATTTCTGAAATAAATGGTGGATATGGCAGGACCTGAGTGCCTAAACTGTATCTTTCAGGAAAGAAATAAAAGATGAGGCCCTCAGTCAGGTTTTACTGTGCCTCCCAGCTTCTGGAGCAGTTCTGGTATGGTAGTGTGCTTTTCCACTATATCATTCTGAGAATTACTTAAAGGAGCACCTTGATAAATAGGTGTTAGGACCATATAGAAAAGCCTATTCCTATTTGCAAAGATCTTCCAGAAGACATCTATGGGATGCCTGCAGACTGGTATTATCGACTCTTTAAAAACCTTCCCTTCACACGGTTAGAGAAAATACCTCCCACTGCCACCAATTCCTCACTAAATGAAGAAACCAGAAAATCATTGTTCTGGTTGTTCATATAAATTGTTCTTCCCTCAGTCATATAAGTATGATCTTTTGTTGTTATCAATGTATGGTCTTTAATATTTATAAGCAGACCCTTGCAAAAACCCCTCCTCATTCCTTTCAAGGTGGATTCACTGAATTTAAGGGAATTTCACTTAGTGCTGTGACTACACCAGCAGTCTGTTGGTAGGGAATTTTTACAACAGTTACAAATGTCAAAAAAACTTTGTCAATTAGCTGAAAAGCATTCACTTTCTCCTCACAAAATGCCATGTCCTTCTTATATTTCTGTGTTTAAAACAGATACGATTGCAAAATAATTTTATATGCTTTACTTTTACTATACAATACATACTTGTGTTCGTTTTGGTACTAAATTTGTGGTGAAAAGTCACCGGGTTGTTATGTGGGTGTTCATAGTGCATTTTTATGTGCATTGATTAATTTTATATTCTTTATACCATAAATCAAGGTAATAAGGAAAATTTGCAAATGTGCCACTTGAAATATATGTTTCACATTGCCTTTGTTCTATTTATAACCTTGTTTTTCTGTACATAAAGTGTTCTTATATACTGTAGAGTAGCTGATATATAGTAATGGATGCAGAGCTGTAAAAGTCTCTCTTGGCACTCTTAACATGGTCAGATTATTACTGTGTTCACCGATTCAGCTAGATATGTTCAAGGATCTTCTCTGGTCTGAAAGGTCAGCTGCTTTTAGTTGTGCACTGGTAGAATACTAATACTGTCCTTATTCAAATTACCTGCTACAGTACTTATTAAATTGATGGCCTTGTGCACTAATTTAATACTGCTGTCGTTCAGAGGCAGGTCGCAGCTGCACTCTGCGCAGAATTAGGTGGTGCTGAGGCAAAGTTCAAGCAGAAACCATAGTTTTGGGCTGCATTTTCCCACTAAATTAGCAGTCAGATGCAGTGTATAATTAATTAGCACAAACCAGGGAAAGCTTGTCATTTAATAAGCCTTTTTTATTTCCACATTACACAAACAGTGGGAATTGATCCATTAAGTGCCTAGCTATTAATGCTGTTAAATGTATGTCTGGTTGTTAAATTGAGATGTCTAGTTACATACGTTCAGTATTTAAGAGCTTCTCACAGATTGTTCAGTGTTTGCTGAGATTTTAAGTCACGTTCCACAAATCAATAATGGCTTCATTAATGAATTTGAACATTGCTGGTTCAGATAAATAGATCTGAGCTGCATAGAAAAGAAATGTTGTCTGGCATTGTGGTAGTCAAGACAGCATGGTATTTATTTTGTTGCCATAAATATCAAATATTCTGCTTATATCAAGCCGCTTATACTCTACATTGCAGCCTTCTTTTTCCCTATAATCCTTGTTCATAATTGCCTAAGGCATTGTATAACTTCATCTCTTCAGAGTCCTACGTGGTATTAAACATGCAGAATAATACATTTCAACAACCACTTGAAGATGTCTGTGGGAGCAGAGAGGATTCTTGTCCTTAAAAAAACGTAAAAGGGCAGTATTTGAATCACCCTTATTTCTTGACAACTGTATTTCTATGCTGGAAATAGCTGCACTCATCTTGGTCTTATAATATTCTAGAATTTAAAGGTTTTAACATTCTATATATACTATAACCAATGTGTTTCTAGAAAAAATGTATATTGGCAATGAGTCATAAGACTAACTGCCAAATATAATAAGAAATCTTGTCTGTTTTGCTCCTGTATGTTTATTCCATGTGGGAAGTGGGGAAGCATGGTATTTTGTACAGGGGTCCTGTAGCCAGAACACAGTGATCTCACTTATTCAAAATAAATGACTTAAAATGAACTTAAACTATGGGCTCAAAAACAGTGAATAGTCCTCAACATTTCTGCCTGATGAAGGCAACACACCATAGTGGAGATGAATGCTGTCCTCTTCTCACAGTCTCTCTCTGCATCTTGGTTGATTCTGCAGTTTCTCCAACAGATCCTTTAGTCTGTTTTGTCTGGGTCTTTCATTAGCATTTCAAATCTTCCCTTGTTATTATAGCCCATTTAACATGAAACCTCCAACTGTAACCAGGAAGAAAACTCCTAAGCAGGTAAAACTCAAAGAGTATTTTCTCATAAAAAGGGCAGAATTCTGTTGTGAGTGCAACACCCCGTTTATGTGTGGTTTTAAACACAGCTGGAAGAATACAAAGTTCAGCATCAGACCTGAGGGCTAATGAATCACCACCACATCTGCCCCTGTGTGCATCAACAGTGACCGAAGTGTATGGAGAGAGAGGACAGCACAGAATTGGGTAAAAGAGCTAAAGGGGACAGCTGTGTGCCTAAAGTAAATCAAATGGGTTTAAACTTTGTATGCGTTTAAACATCTTTGTTTGCAAAATCCCAAAAGTGAAATTAATTTTGGGCATACACACACATTTCCTAAAAGATATTTTATTATAAGCTCATTATGGTCAAATGTATATGTTTGGGCAAATGACTTGCTTTAAATAGTGGCTGTTGGAAAGAGTTAGCTATAATTACCTAGTTATTGTAAACAGTTTCTCATGCATTAAGTGCTAAGTGTGACATCTTTTACTCACTTTTAATGTGCTGCACACACCATAGTCAGATGTTTTCTGGATTGTGGGTTGACAGTGTGATCATGAGTGAGGAAGACCAGTGCATATCTGACAACAGATTAATGAACCCAGTACCCTCCAGACTGCTCATCATCCCTCAGGATGTTAGACAAGCAGCTGCCTTGTACACCAACCTTTCTTGGATACCTGCTTGATAGGGTAAATTAAGCCTGGTATACGAGATTAGATCACACCCTCAGAAAATTTCAAGGCTTCCAAGCTAAATAAAAACTGAGTAAGAATAGCATTCTTCATGCCTGTGTATAATAAAAGGATAAAGGATAAATCGAAGGAGCTGACAATGCTGTTGATGCTTTATTGTTTCCATTTGGCTACAAAACAAAAGAGACAGCAGTACATTGATATGCAGGGTGAAGGCCTATATGCTGAGATAGGTACTTTTTTTAAAGCAAAAAAAAAAAGTATACATATTTCATATGTCCTGGTTTTAAAGCCTTTTGCAATGTTTGCGATAAAATGTACTCCAGATTTGCATGTTCAAAAACATCCTTGACAGCTATGGAAATTTTGTAGTTTGACAACTCCTCATCTTAGCTAAGGCAAACAAACAAGGCCAAGTTGACTGCAATTTAAAATCTTTCCTAATCCTGGAGATGTGATGGCAGCTTGTTTGCACTGGCATCCAAAAGCTACAGTATTGTCAAAAGTTGTAGCAAAGCTGAGGTAGCTTTGACTGGACTGACCTCAAATATGATGTGAACAGCTGTGTGGGGAGAGGGATGGGAGGTTGTGGAGGGAGGCTGTCTACATGCTCGTTTGATCTTCAGTCAGTATTATGAGTAAGCACAGCATTTGGATGCCTGAGAAGATGATAAATCATCAGTTATGAAAGGAGGTAAGAGCTTCTGTATTTTATACTGTCTGTTTGCTCTAGCTCTAGATGAGGGTCTCACCATGGTGGGCACTGTGCAAAGGCAGAACAAATAATGTGCATGTAAAGATTAAAGGCTTCTTTATCCAAGTTAGACAAACCATGTTGTCTTTGATTGACTCACAGAGAGTTCTGGTTCTTCTTGTCATCTAGTTTAAGTATATGTTACTTGATAATCACAGTCAAGAAATGAAGTTGTGAGGCCTCATTCATAGGACATGTGTGTATATTCAATGTAAAAATGGTCTTTAGTGGAGAACTATGCATTTTGTACCAATGAGACCGTGTGCTTGCACAATGTGTCTCATCTCTGAGGGGCAGTTAGAGGCTTTTTTTGCAGAATGTGGTCAGGCAAGCCCAGGCTCCAGCAGAAATATGAGATTTATCACAGCATCTAGATAGTGTATTGTTTCAGTCTGTGGATGAATCACTGTTTTTGTGCTTAATGATAGTTGCTGGAGACCTGGTTTGGGGCTTTTATGCTATGTAGCACCCAGATCAATGTAACCCAACTGACGTGCTGCAGTGGCATTACTCATAAGACGAAGAATGCTTATGTTTGCTTTCCTTGAGCAAAAGCTACTGCCTCTGTCACTTGCTCTCCCCATTACACCCCAATTTCTTTTTAATGATAGTATTTGCATGTATTTGGCTTTTGTCATAAAGAATGACATATTTGTATAACATTTCAGTTCAAAAACTGAAGTGAAGGTATTAAAACCAGACTAAGGCTGCATGGTAAAACAGCTGCATGTGACACATTCTTCCACATCTACTTCACAGGTGAGGAAAATTTGCAAGGTTGTTGAATATTCCTGAGGTCAGGATTCAAGACGCTGCACTCTCAGGTGGGTCCTGTTAAGTGTAGTGGAGAGGGGACTGCTGCAGGTGTCACGCCTTGGAGGAATGCTTTGCCAAGGCCAGCAGGATGGAAGTGGGACAGCAAATGAAACAATTGGAAACGGAGCAAAAATTGTGCAGACTGGAGGTACAAGGTGTAGCTACTCCTGGGTATATTCTTGAGAGACATCATATTAAAACCATGGGTAAAGGAGGGGATTTGGCTTACAGGTCCATAAATTCCTGTTTCAGACATTGTGGATAGTGAACACAGTGTAGAGGACAATGGCACTTTAAAAATCGTATGAGAATAGATGAGAGTTTTCATGAGAATTGAAAATAAAGGGAAATTCTTGTTTTCTACAGTCTCCTTCATGGTTATCTGCACTTTCTGAATAAACAAATGCTTGCAGAAATTCTTGAAAGACAGAAAATGAGAAGGTAAGCAATATACACTCTTTACTATTCCGATTTTTTTTAGTTAGGTTTGGTGATCTGTCTTGTTTTAAATTCTTCTGACTGATTGAGCTATAGCATGATATCACCTGAGTAATTTCTGAGAGCTTGCTTATGCCTTTCAGTCTGCTGTGGTGTCCATTGCAACTCACAGTGATATGAAAAGCCACATTTACTCTACTCTTGCACAGCTGGGAGCATAAACTGTCTTGCCTTTCCAAAGTCACTCAATGGGTTCAGTTAGGATGCCAGTCTTGTTCAGTATGCTGGCATTAGCTGTCTCATCTTCTAGGTCACTGGAAGTCAGCCTTAAGCAGTTGGAGACTTCAAATTGAAAATTTTAAGAGATTAGAGATGCACATATGCATTCTCAACAGGTTGCACCTGAGTGCATGAAGTCCATTGCACATTTCAGTGAAAGCACAGCAACAATTCTAGAAGAAAAGATTGCATGTCAAGATTTGGTGATAGCCTCATTTGGAAAGGATATTTTTGTTTAAGTTTCCTACAAATCAGAGTTTCAGCCCTGGAAGGAAACCTGTCCCATAAGAACCCTGAGCCTTGACAGGGTTCTTTTACTGTCTTTTACTTTACAGCTGCAGAGAAACACTGGCTGTTGGAGAAGAATTCAGATTACTTTGGTTTTGTTGGGTTTGGGGTTTTTTTTTACTTGTGGATGTATTTAGTACCATTTCTTAAACAGAATTATCTATAATAATGTTACATTTTCATAAAAATAAGTAAAATTTACCTTTCCCTTATTTTGACTGTCTTTCTCAGGTGGCATGAAAACAGTACTTGTGTTTTCTAATAATTAAGTTCTTATATAACTATTTTATTAATTTGTAATATTCAGAAAAAATTTATTTGTAATATGTTAATTTCTCTTGTGCTCTGATAATGTTACGTGACTAAACTTCAACTACCTGCCAAACCCCAAAGTCATGCACAGCTGAAAATTAAACAACAACAAAAAAGTGATAAAAATGGAAGAAAACAGAACAGAAAAGCATAAATCAAAACTAGTAACGGAGTCGTAATAAACACTTTATTCATGATTGATTCATGTATTCATTCATATCGTATATAACTTGCACATGAATGGAGATCCAAAATCGTTCTGTACCACTCAGTTTATAAAAGGCAGCTAAATCTGCTTGTATAAATCTCACTGATGTTGCACTCTGTCACAAAGCAGTATTTTGCATAATTAGCCTGGATACTCAGCTACATTTTTCAGGAGCCAGCTAGTTCACTGCCCTCACTGCAGTAGGATGACACCAAGTAAAATAGGTGCTCCTGGCTGCTTAGCAGTCTTTATAATTAGGCCTTTTATTTAATTGCCTATGTACTCAGAAGTCTAATTTTAAGCATGTCTTTTTTTTTCTTTCTTTTTTTCATTCTTCATATCCTACTAGGTATTGCAGTGATCTTGATCTGAATGGCCACTCTCTTCACTCTACAACTTATTCTTTTTCAAAACTTAATTTACAAAATACTTGCTGTACTAGAATTCCACTGCAGTATCTAAAGGAGAAAGAATATGCAGCCCTGTTGCTGGATTTAAGCTGAAGTATTTGTATCACTAGATCATACAGTTATGCTAAATTTTCTAGCAACAGCTTTTGGCCCAATTTTGCCATCTTCAGATTTCCCAGCCTGTTTATTTCACTATGTGGTGCAAAAAGTCCGGTTTTTTATTATGATTTTGGGATATTGCAGATATATATTCCTGTTCACAGCAAAGCTCTATATTATGTATGATCTGGGCCTGTACATAGTCATGATAAAATTACTTAGGATTAAGACAGACAGTGTTTTGTACACTTCTGTATATAAATTTGCTGAATGTTAACTAGTAAAGCTCTACCAGCAAAAAATATCTAATACTGATACTGTGCAGAAAAAACCTCAGAGATTAGTAAAGCTCCTTCTTCAGGGTGGATACTCACACTCAACAGGGTCAGCAAGAGTAAGTGTTTTTCCATAGATGTTCCTGTTGTCTGATAGATTGGGCACCCACTGGGCCTGCAGGCAAGATTCTGGACATAACGGTGGAGTGATCTGATTTAGTGTGACAAAGTCTTTGTTATCACAAAGTGAGATAATCCAAGGCATTTTGATTTTAAATAAATTAAAGTTCAAGTAAAAAGACAAACTTTCCTTTCTAATACAAAAGATCTTATTTTTTTTAATTTCTGTTATTTTTAAGTAGGCAAACTTCTTTTTTTTCTGTTCTAAACTTCTTTGGAACTGCTTTTTGATAGCTCTGAAGTATGATAGCTACTGCCATTGAAATTTCTGTATAAAGTTTTAACTAGAAAGGTGGTAGGGGTTTATATTTCAGATTTGAAACCTTGTTGGGAGAGGAAGAAATCAACAGATGTCGGATATTATAAATCTGTCAACTGGAACTCTGAACTATTTAGAGCTTTTTAAATCTATAAAATAAAGGACACAGTCTTGGGGAGAGAGGGGCTGTTTTGGTCTTTAAGAATATTATTTCAGTGTCATTCTTAGCCCTCTGTGATATTTTTGACATTTTCTATTTAGAGCAGTCAAAGAGTAGAAAGAAATTCACTAACTGAACATTTAACATTATCAGTAACAATTTATTCCATCAAAGAGAGTAAATAGGTTGCCATATAATGTATAGTTTTTATACATTTATATATTTCTATAAAAACTCGCCCATATTTCAATAAATGTATGTATGAACATTTTGTCTTTTTTTTCTGCAGTGATTACTCTCTTTTGTAAGACAACACAGTATCCCACAGATGTAAGAATGCGGGATTTTTTCCCCTTTAATTCACATTAAAATGTCTTTCTTCTATATCTGCCATAGTGTTATTGAAAACATGACATCATCATTTAAAACAAGCTGGAAGAAATTTCTAAATATCAGTAATTGGGCAGAGAGAAGGATGTTGAAAATTCACATAAAGGATTTTTGCATACTTAGAACCTAAAATAAGGAGTAATTAACTGTTCCAAATATCCTCCCACTTATAATAATAGGATGTCTTCAGTCAAATTTGCAGAATTTATTTTATTTTGCTAATTGATTGGTATATTCATCATTCAGTGTTATATTAGATGGAGTTGGATTCTAAATTACTTTTGTCTGATAAGCCTTCCAATTAATTCTTCTCACACTATTTTCCTAGTGACATCTGAACTTCTTTCATTATATAAAACACATCTTGAATAAGACATTGCTGAATAATAAGCAGGGATCCTAACATGTTCAAAATTAGAACCCCTGACAAAGTCAAATGCATTCTCATTTAGACAATGACCTCACCTAATGTCATTTTCAGTGTATCATATTGAGGAGGAGTATATAGACTTCCCCATTTTGCCTATCTACCCTTAAGTTAGAAATTTTAGAGGAAAGAAAAATTAGAAGGAATTTTACATACTATTGGTTATGTGGTCTCACATACTAAAGCCCAATTAGAATATCTGTTATTGTTATATTTTTATTCTACAGTGTCTGAAAATTTCTCTCCTTTTTTGTCTTATTAATCAGTCTCCTTAGAACAGTATTTTTTTATTTGGTCAGGTAGACATTTAACATACATTAAAATGTATGTTAAATGAGGTACAGTATTATATTTGCTTGCAATTTGCATTTTTCTTAATACATCAGCCAGATTCCTTTTGCCTGGATAGCATTTCCTAAACCAGAGAACACTGATAACAGCTGATTTAACTGACTTGCTAATACAAGGAGCAGATCATTTTAAATGGACTTTACATCTTTATAGGATGTTAGAGATGAAGACATTACTTCAAAATGTAGGTAATTATAGCCTCTTTTTTTATCAGTGCTATTTTCTGAGGTATTATCATAAGATAGCACTTTAGTATTAAGCAGGACCTTAGAGTGGCAATAAATCAGTCCAACTGAGTCATCATTGTCCAAGGCATCTGAACTACTGAAATGTTGTGGATCCTACAGAGAGTGTGAAATCACTTGACCCTTGGCATTAACCTTTACTGAATGAATAGACACTGCTTTCCACATCGTGGAACAAAAGCAGAATAGTATTGATTAAACACCACATTCACTTGATATTAAATACTGGCTGAACTCACTTTTTGCTTTCCAGCTCCAGTGGGAAAAACCCAGAGAGTTGCTGAATCTCAGGAGAATGCATGTTTGTAATTCAGAGCAATGTTTTTTCCTGCAAAGTTTTCTTTTTTCCCCTCCTTGGATCAATAACTGGCAGCCATGATCAGCCATGAGTATGTATTGTCAATTCTGACCTGTGTACTTTATCACTTGGGGTGAGAGGTCACAGTGCTGTGACTAATAATGCAGTCATCCCAGGCATGAATAGTTTCCTGCCTGTAATGCAAGTCTGCATATATATATATATATATATAAAATATATTTTAACACTCT
>VZRS01009175.1:0-44570 GCA_013398055.1 Ifrita kowaldi | reverse complement strand
AAGTCTGCATATATATATATATATATATATATATAATATATTTTAACACTCTGTTTTATTATAAATCTTGTTTACCAAACCTCTCAGCTATTTGCTTTGAATGTCTGATTAATCTGCTGTATGGCATCCTATTTACAAAAGCTCTTAGAGATTTACAAAATGGTTTTGCTCTTGGCAGGAATGTGAGTTCCCAGGAACTTGGAAGTATCAAAGTGGGAATCTTGGGAATTAACTCTCTACCAAAGTTATGGAAGAAAGCTATTGCTTCATTTGATAAGTGAGGAAACGGAAGAATAAAATCAGGAGAAGGACAAACAGAAGAATTCTTTCAGCAAATTCTCCTGTGCTTCGTTAGGACAGATTCTCGTGTGCACAGCTGTAAGCCCAGAGTGGCTCAGAAACATACTTCTGTAGTGCACAAGTCCTTCCCTAGAATTGTTGATTCAATGCATAAAAGGTTGACAGTGAAGAAAACGTGAAATATAGTATAACGAATAGAAGCAGCTGCAACAGCATCACTGTCTGTCTACAAGCAGATGACCATTCCTGCTTGAAACTGCATTCCAGAAAGTTGCCTGAATTTAATTCCTTTTTGAAACCAAACAGGTTCTGACTTTAGCTCCATAATTACATATTTGTAAAACAAGATTTACAAAACTCTCTTGGGAAAGCTCACTCCAAATAAGGGTTTACAGAGCAAATTTAGGATTCTGGCTTTTTCCACTTCAAATGATTTTGTAATATTGAAAGGCAGTGGAATTCATCACTTCTCACAATTGTTTTCATCTTGATGAGTTTGTGTTCTGCCTTGTTCTGCCTGCAGATTCCTAACTGTGTAAGTTGTGAATGTGACCCATGTAGCTTTCTGGCTGGATATCAGTTTTCTGTCTGTGGAGCATACTTGAGGTATGTAAGACTCCATGCATATGAATAAGATTTTTAAAAAATGTATTGAAAGACTGAAGAAAATTGTCCATAGGATCATGTAAATAACTGAATTTTCATCTACAAAATCCTCCAAAAATTTAAAAAAAAATCAAAAGGAAAATCCACCATCTGGTTTAACTCATACAAAAATGTCAGTTTATTTCTCAGAAAATAAAGACATTGAACTGTAGTAATAATAATACTACTAGTAATAATAATAGCAACAACAGCAGCAATAAAATTGTTGTTGGAAACTTATAAGAAGTTTTAGGAGCAGAAAGGATAACAAAGGAGAAGAGTACCCACCAATTCTAACCCAGAAGTGTGCTACTCAGGACTTTATAGAGATTTTGTATAATGTAGATTCATTGTGTAACTGTGCAACTGTTTTTTCCCACCAGCAGGAAGAACTCCAGCTCATCTATGGAACTGCAGCACAAAATTTTCATTTTGTTTTGGGTTTCTGTTTTTATTTTTCTTGCTGGTTTTTTTTCTTGTTGACCCAAATCACATTTGAAAAACAAAAAAGGCTTGAGTCCAACTTATTCCTTGTTCTAAGACCATGCAACTGGTGAAAAAAAATGTAATAGATACACCCAGAACTATTTAGTGGCCTTCAGCTAATTTAACCTAAGCTCTCCACCTTGGCATGGTGTCTCTGCAGATTATACAATGCTCTTCTTTATGTACCCAAAGGGAGTTTCACAGTGTGGACATTGTTTGCATACCTTTCCTGACCTT
This sequence comes from Ifrita kowaldi, assembly GCA_013398055.1. Taxonomy (NCBI): domain Eukaryota; kingdom Metazoa; phylum Chordata; class Aves; order Passeriformes; family Cinclosomatidae; genus Ifrita; species Ifrita kowaldi. Next base: position 42,902 of record VZRS01009175.1, on the reverse strand, counting down.
CCTGTTTGTTAAGCTTGTGTGGAAATGCTATTCCTCATCTGAGGTGATCTTCAGCTATACAGCAAATACTTTGCATGTAACTGTATGGACGTGCTGTCAGCCAAACTTTCTAAAATAACTTCTTTTTTTTTTTCTTAGTTACAGCATTAATCATACATAAAGAACTAATAAACAGAAGGACTATGTTTATTTAATATATCTCTAGGCACACATAACAAGAATACACTACCATAATCTAAATGGAGATGAGGCAGGGGATGTTCTTTTTCATGTAATACAGGAGCTCATACCATGAGGCTGATAATGATGGAAAAGATAAAAGGATAAAGCCTCTTTAATCCTTGCTTCACTGTAAAGCTGTTAATGTTTGTACATACATGCATATTTCTACAGAGTAACAAGTACTGGAAGCAGATAAAGTAATCTGGAAGTTTACCACAGTTGGGAGAAATACAGTTAAAGATTGTCTGCATGCCAATCAGAGCTCTACTTTTTATATCCAAATTAATATAAATCTCCAAATATAGCAGTAAAAGACTTTATTAATTCACCAGAGGAAAAAATAACCCTTTAAAAGTACTGACTCAGTCTTTTTTCCTGGAAAATAATACCATCTTTGCTTTTCAGACATTATTTTTGTCATCTGGAGGGGTGATGATTGTGGTATCTCCTCAGATGTTAAACCGCTAATCAGGAATGCTTTCTAGTCACACAGAAACAATATCAAATTTTGAGGCTATTAGCCAACCCCAATGAATGGCTGCAAACAGAGGGAGTAGCTTACTTACAAAAATGTCCATATAGGCATTTACCTTTTCAAAAGCTGTGTGCTAATTACTAGTAGTCAGACACTACTGTTGTGATCCAGGTGTCCTTAGACTGGCACAGAAAGGACACACTTCTACAAATATCCACCTTATTAGATCAGGTGTGCTGCAAATGTGACGTATGCCACACATATAAACAACTTCAGTAAGATGCATCTGCATAGGCTTAAAAAATTTATATTATAAAGTAATCAGTACAAAATGTTTTACAGTGTGAAAGAACACACTAAAATCTAAAATCTTTAATTCACTGATAATGTCCTCCTCTGACCTTTATATTCAGTTAGTTTACTAGTTTAAACGTCTGTCTCACTATTGCCCATGTAACAGGAAAAACTTGCATTTTACAACATTAATGAAAAGTCATTAATTCATGCTGGTGATATTGCATCAAAATTGTTTTGGCAAGTTGTCTCATGACCAGGGAGATATAGTGATCTGGGGGTACAAAAGTCTTTAGTTATGTCACATAAAAGTGCTTGTAGTGTAGGTGAATGTCTTCTTCACATCCAGCTGAATATGATTAATGCAGATCCTTTTTGGGGGTAAATACCACTCCATTTCATGCCAAAGCAACTAGCTATAAGGACAATTCTTTCTTGAACTGATAGCAAATAAGAAGCAGGGCAGGTCCCTATAGAAAAATCCTGGTCCCACAGATGCCAAGCAGAACTTTTTGTCATAGCTGTCAATCAAGACAGATTTCACTTATTTTGTCAGGAAGAATATCTTTCTTGAACAATGGATTCATAGCATATTCATAGCCAGGTCTAAAGTAGGTTTGAAAAGCATTTAAGTTATTTTCCAGACTTCACCATCACACCCATCCTTTTCCCACCCCAAAACCTTGTGGAATTGGGTAAATGGTTTTTTGATACTCTGTTTTATTTTTCCCAGGGATTAGTCTTTAAAATCTCATCTATCTTGAACTTTTATTTATTTTATTTTTGATGAGGAGAGGATTGTGACAAAAGCTGAAAAATTCTACATTTAAAAATACATTTTAGAAGAACAGACTTCTAAATGTAGTTAATAAAAAGAAACCAATTCTGATCTACTGTTTATTAACACAGAGAAAATACCACTCTAATGTTGATATAAAATATTGCTCAGAAGGAGTAAGAGTGACAAAAACAGGCTCTTTGGACAATAGACAAAATACATCCTATTATTTATTAGCAGCATGGTATAGTTCTGTAGTCTTTTTGTGCAAAAAAGCTATATTTTTTGAAAGTACAAAGAGCCAAAAGAACAACAAAAAACCCTTCATGCACTCCTTCCCCCTTCAGTCTGTCTTTCTCTGCCCAGGGGCAAGGAGTTGTCTTTAATTTAGTGGAGTATCTCCATTTTTGGGGGGGAAAAATAGACTGTCTACTTCTACTATTACTACCACCACCACCACTACTAGTAGTAGTAGTAGTAGTACTACTACTACTACTACTACTGCATTTTTACAGAAGAAACATATTTTAAACAATTCTTTATACCAGAACAGAAATAAATTCAAATAAGTCTGCAATATATGATAGAAAATCTATACCATGATCAAGTGCCACTGTGATACACAAAGTGTCACTGAAGAAACGTGAAAAGTGAAATGGATTTTGTTTTAGAAGGTAACCTCACAAGTCCTTTTAGCATTTAATTCAATTAATAAAGATCTATAAAGACTTTGGAGTCTCTGACAATTAGAATTGCTCATGGTAGTCATTTTACAACCAAGCAAAGCATGCAGAACTTAGGAAAATAGGTTATGTGCTGCAGTGAGCTGCCTTTAAGAAAAATTGACAGGGAGAACACTGAATTGAAATAAAGTGAAGGAATGTGACTTTTGTATTTATATCAAATTTTGATGGATCAGCTTTTCCAGTTTTCATCAATAGTTAATCTCACAGTCTTGTTAAGTTGGTTTTGGCCTATTTGGACTATTTTCTGTTTCAGAACAGCAGTTCTGACAGAAAGGTTTGTCCTTAATTGCCTCATGTGCATGACTGTAAATTAACTTCTGCTGTTTGATGCACACTTAGGATATATGGCATTGAGTTTGGAATAAAAATCAATATTCTTTGATCTCTAAATCCTTTCTTTTGTTGAAAGTAGGAAGTTGCAATGTGCAGGCTGGAACAAAAAGAGTTGGAAACAGTGGGAAATTGATCTGTGATAGGTCATCTTTACCAATGAAACAGAAGTGAAAAGAAAACAAGGTGTATCCAGTAATATATTATGTTTGGGGAAATGGTTTCAATGGGCATTGTAAAAGGGATTCTGATAATTTAATATATTTTTATTATTTTCCCTTGGGGTTTTTATTAGACCTTCTCAATTGACTAAATGTCCTATACATTAAAGAAAAATTACAATATTTTTAATTTGCACATAGGATTGAGTAAAATGGCAGTTTTTGCATGTATCTTTAGTGTTGCCTGCACTGCTTAAGAAACAGTAATTCCTAGAATAGTGGTCTACTAAAACATCCAAGTAGGATGAAGCCGTCTTCTTAAAGTATGCTCTGAGGTTAACTAGTTTGCTAGTTAGTTTAGAAATTAATACCCTAATACTTGTTCACACACTAGACTGCTAGGGGCCATGTTAGACTCTTTGGAGCTGTACTTGACCTTCATGGGCAAAACTGGCTTTACAGACAATCTCACATCTTCATTTTCCTGCGCTGCTTCAGTGAAGGAAACTATGTTTACCACAACAAACAAGGTTATATTGGAAAAGAACATAATGGAGACATGAATTCCAACTGAAATATGAAGCAAATTTCCCACTGTTTAACTTTGTGTTTAACATATAGTTTACTCAGTGGGCAAGCCTATTCATTTTCTCTGGAATTATTCAAAGAATGGAGTAGTCAGGTACAGCTGAATGTAAAGAATGGTAATTTACAGCTGACACCCAAAACTCAAGACTGATCCTAACTGGCCTGTTTATGATTTAGTTTAGTGTGTACTGGTTATCACATGGATAGTAAAATCCGCTGGCTTACCAGAAATGGAAGAGTAGTACTCAAATACTTTTTTTAAGGTCAGGGGAAATTCTGTGCCTCCCTACGTCTTTAGAAAAGCTAATGATAAATGTGTCTTCATCTTCATCTGAAGGTAAAATTTTTGTGTCTCTGCATGCAATGATAAGTTCAATACTATCCAAAAAATCATAATGTTGTTGATGCTGACAAGAATAAATGCCAAGTGCTCTCATTGGTGTGAGACTTAAACTGAAAACCTTGCTCTTTGTAAGGATTCTTTAGAAAATGGCTCACTTTCTTGTCTCATTCTTAAGTCTGTTACTGATAACTGACGTAGAAACATTTTTCTGAATAAAATTTAAGTGGCTGCTGACATTTTGATTGTGACATTGCACAACTGAATTTTAGAACAAATAAGGAATTTAAAAGCACTGGCCTTAATTGTGCAGGTGAAAGATGGGCAATGATAACAGACGTGGTTTTGTTTCAGGAGCTGACCTATCTAAAGAAAAAGATTGTAAAATTCATGTGCCTGTGAGATAAGAACAGCTTAAAATCCCAGAACTCCCTCTTTGCATGGTGTCCTGTGTAGTGATTTAAAACAGGTATTGCTTCTTCACAGCTATAAATCAATTCTGCAGTTTGATAGCCTGCATGTCCTTATTATTAAGGTGAAAGGCACAAGTTTTGATTCTGCAGTGTTCCTCTCCTCTACAAAGTACAATTGCTGGTACCCGATTTGAGCTTTTCTCAGCTTCATAGCTGGTAATTCAATGAGGATGCTGAGTTGTGTTTTCCGTGTACACATGTTCACTCTAGCATTCCCTGTATATACCCTGTGGATAGAAGAAAATTAGGAAAGGGTTAAGTGTCACTCAGTGCACGTGAAAAGTGTGAATGCCTCAGTATTTTGTAAATTATTCTGAAACCCTTATACTATATGTCTATTTAATTAACTGGAAAAACTGTTTAAACTCTGAACTTGAAAAATTTTGTCATGTAGGTATTGGTGGCTCTGTCCTAAGTCCTCTGACTGCAGCTAAGAAAGGAAGTCAGAACTGTGTGAGCTGCTAGAGACATGTAAGTATGTATGGGTACATACAGAATAAGTATCTGTAGTTTTATTTGTGAATATCTGTATGAAGAATATTGGTATAAATTATAAATCCTCATTTCTGGAAATTTCTTATCCTGTAAAATAAATTCCAAGGTGGCTTCTTTCTTTCTTTCTTCCTTTCTTCCTTTCTTCCTTTCTTTCTTCCTTTCTTCCTTTCTTTCTTTGTCTTTCTTTCTTTCTTTCTCTTTCTTTCTTTCTTTTTCTTTCTTTTTTTCTTTTTCTTTGTGAGACTGTATTAGCCCATATTTCTGTGTATCTGTGTATGTAGCAATACTGTGCAAATACCTACACTTGGATTGCAAGAATAGCAACTTTTGTTAAAATTCATGAGATTTCTAAGCCTATCTATTTGTCACAGTTTTCAGGAAAAACCTGTGTTTTGGGATATGCAGTACTTACATTGTTCCTCTACGTGTCCCTGGATGTTCTGAGCCACCTTTCTTAGCGCAAATATTTGAGAAAAAGATGAATAGAGTTAAATTAGTAGGTTGTATCATTCATATATAACTAATATACATACAGAAAATTACTGTTTTGTATTCACACTACCAATTTTTTTCAACAGAAGAAAAGTTCGTTAAAACATCGTATCATTCACTGACATTGTAGCAGCAAAGATGATACTTTGAAAAAGGGTGCTTGATCTTTCTGGCATTTTAGCCCACCCTTCTCCAAAATAAAGAATAACATAAAGCAAATACAGTGTAAGACTATATTTTTTAGTCTGTGTATGAATAATGGAAACAAAAACATGCAACCGTGAAAATTTAGGCTTGTAATGAACACACAGTTGACTTCTATTATTGTGTTAGCTTTGCTATAATCTCTTTATAAATATTGTTAAAATAGGAAAACAATTCATGTACACCAATTCATAAACTGTTGCTGATTTTTTTGCATCCTTTCTTCTCCATTTTTCTTTCCTGTTTCACTCTGATCTGAAGGGTCTGTGGATTTATCTTCTGCCTGTCATTTGTCTTCACATGACTTTAAAATAATTAATTGCAGCATTCACTGATGATTTATGATTTCTACTGACATAATTAATGATACACATCAATTTTTCTTGTTAATTGAAGGAGTCACAACAAACTTTTTATAATATATGTTAAAGGAGGACAAAATAGCTTTGGAAAATTACCTTTTGAATTTTTATTCTGTATTAGAAAGAACTGGGAAGCGAATTAGCAGTTTAGGATTGAAGACAGCTGAAGATAGCTTGAAGAATGGAAGTAGAGACATTTTACTGCCAGCGTGCAAAAGAATTTAGATACCATAAACATCAAAATAATGCCATCATGAAAAATTTAATTAATATTTTCTGTCATTATAGAAGCAAAAATTTCATTTAACTTAAATAGTACATTTTATTGTACTAGCATTTGATTGTTTTTATCCCTTTCACCTTTTATTTAAGTAATGAATAATGAAAGAAAAACTTGTAAAATTATTCAAATCCAGACAAAAGAAAACGTATTGAGCCTTTCTTTTTTCTTTACTTATTTTTAGAGGAAAAGATTTACTTCTGACTATTTGATTTGCAAACCAAAAAGTTATGAATAGATTTTGAATCGGCTTTAATTTTAGAATATTTATTAAAACATCACAAAATTTGAAGTCACCCAAATGAAAATTGTGTTTTTCAGAACATAGCTGTATTGCAGGGTGTGACTCACTTCCACATTTGTTTTCTTGTCAGGTTTTAAACTTTGAAAATGATATAATGTACAGAATTGTGTGAAAAGAAGCAAAAATTACTTCCTGTGTAACTGTTATACTATTTTGCATGTTTAATCAATTAGTGCTTAAAGGAAATGCATATCTAAGATATAAAAAAAAGCAGTTTCAAAATAATGTTTCCTCTGTTATAACAATTTATTCACTTAGAATAATATAATTAAGTTGAAACTCGAGCAAAGACATTGTTAGACAGGCAATGTTTCTATACAATCTACTCTTTTTTTGACAGGAGTAGTAGAATTATCCTTAAACAAGTCTTTATTATAATTTTTGTTGTTGTTGTTATTATTTTTTTTAAGCAACAGTGGATGCGTCAAGTGTTGTGAACTTGATTTGAGCATTTTATGGTACTGGAGTCAGCTGCCTATTAAAAGTGTGATCAGGTAGTTTAGAGTGTGACTAGCTGTGTCAACAGAAGGAAAGTGGAGGATTAGTATCTATGGCAACAACAAAGCATCCCTGTTTGCAGACAGACAAATTCTGCTACATCTGAAAAAGATTGACAGGTCTATTCCTTTGCAACTGACCCATAGAAATTAGCAAGTAAAAGTTATTATACTGGGTTGTATTGAAGGGTTCTCAATATCTTAAAGTGCTCTTGTAAGTTTTTCTGCGTCATTTGCATGAGAAACCTGGCAGGGATTGTTCTGAGGTTTATATCTGTGGTTTGATAGATTCTTTGTGGGGGAGTATTGCTGGTGAGAATAACTTAATTTTCAGTTCTCTGTATGACAGAATTGTTGGAGCATGGATTGAGGGAAAAACACACATCAAAGGACTAGGGCTGAATAATATGCCACATTTCCAAACCAAGAGACATTGCAAGAATATTATAGATGCACCTTCTCAAAAATGGAGGTTTAAAAAATATTTTCTTCTCCAATTAGCTAAAAATAATTACAATCTGGGTTTCCTTAATAATTAAGATTTCCATTGGCATGATTTCATGCCATTCCAAAGATTCTGTAATTTAACTGAATAACCTTTCAATTAATGCACTGGAGTTGGAAGGTAGGAAGTGCTGCAATTGAAATAGTTTATATTAGAATTATTAATATACTTTTTTCTTCTTTTAAGGAAAAAAAAACCCAGTTAAAAACTTATTTAGCTATTTAACTGTTCATATGTTGTGTGTTTGGTATTAGATGAAGAAATGAAAATTCATATTTCAGAGAGTTATTGTAGAAATATCTTGGAATATCTATTAATCTTATGTTTTAATCTACTTGTACTTTGGCAAAAATCCAACTGACTGAGAAAAGATCAGGATTGTGGCTGTTTTTCACAAAAAAAATATATATTTCGTTCTCTATGACTGAGCATTTTTTTTCTTAAATTCAGTCACTGTCTGTAATATTTATATTTGAAAGCAAAGTTTTATGCATAGTTTTAAATTGTGGTAAGAAAGCTATATGTGTATTGTGTTTCCCAGAGATACATGGAAAATCACTAGAAAATATCCAGTGTGGTTTCTTGACATTTTAAAATTTTGTTTCTGTCAGGAAAGTAGTAGTTCAACAGCTTAACCTGACTCGATGCAGAAGGTATCAAGTCTCCTAAATGGCATGGTTCTTGAATTAATTTATGTTCCTTTTTGATCACAAAGTTCCATTTGATCAGCTTTTTATTATCCGTGTTGCATCTGTGTTTCTTTTTTATGTAGAAAGAGAAATGGCAAATGCTTCTGATTCTCAGAAAAGAGAGTTCTGGTGTCAGCTCTGTAGAAACAAAGTTTTTAAGCATTCCCAAAGTGCTGATTGGATATAATTGGAGAAACACCCTGTGTGCATGGGTTTCTGTGCATAGCTGGGCCTGTGGCCTTTTAAATTCTGTACATCGTCATGAGTGTTGTACATAAAGCAGATTAGAGTAAGACAGTGAGCTGCAGCTGGAGGGTTATTGCTATTATGATTGCTCCCATTCATTCATACGCAGGCAAAGAAAGCCAAGAACCCCCTTTTCTTCCTCCAGTCCTAGAATACAGCTTTTTTCTTCCTCCTGAAATGCCGAAATGACAGGCTGGTAGGCACTACTGGTACAGGTTGCTCTTGGAGGGCTCATTTCCCAAAGTGAGAATATTGATGATGGTTTTCCAGCAGCTGGGGATACCCTGATTTATACATCAGCTTTAATTTGTGGATGTCTGTGTGTTTGTGGATGCACAGAAGCTGCAGAAGCATAGCAGGAGAGTTGTTTTCTGCAATCTCCTTACCATGTTCCCACCCTGGTTTTATTTTCCAAATATTTCTTCTACTGCGCTGGCTGTGGTTAGCCATAACCCAGGAGGCCAGGTCTCTGGCGTGCTGAGCATGCTATAAAAATACAGCAAACGATGAACCCTGCACAAAGAGCTTCTAGTCTTTAGCCAAGCATTTTACAAATGCACGGCTTCCAATGGAAACTGGCTGACTAGGAAAAATGTGCTTTTCTGCAAAAGACACAAACAAAACCTGAAGTTTTGACCTTCAACCTGACTGAATATGTGGTCTCTCTACAGGGTATTTTTTAGCAAAGGTGACAAACTTGCAGTGGCAGAAACTGTGACTCTTGATTTGTAAAGCACCAGATACATCTGCCAGTAAATAAAAATAATAAAAAGAGGTCTTGGAATACTCAATGTTTTTTTCTTCCTCTATTAGTAACTTAGAGGAAATTCTGTTTTGCCTAGTTACTAATTTTTTTATGTCCAAGGGGCAAGCGAGATCAGTTTAAAAAGATTTTTATCCTGCTTTTTTCTCCTTTTCTTTTGCACATGAATTGTTTTTAGCCTGTATTTTGTTTATTCTTTCAGAAAAGTGAAAGGCAAGGCTTAGCTAAGACATCATCCTTAGAACTATAATTCACTCTGTTTAAGTTCTGGGATGTATTTTTACTTTTTCAAATTTGACAATCATCATATTTTTTCACTGCCTAAAACTGACATAGTACAAACATGCTGATCCCTATCACTGCTGCTCCTTCATTTCTGAACAGGTCTTTGCATATCCTATCAATGAGCTGATCAAACTGGTGACACTGGGATTTCGTGCCTTTTGACAGCTGAAACTGCTGTGCTTTTCTCAAGCTAATTATTGTTTTCAAGGGGCAGTCACTATCAGATTCTACAAGCTTCTTTTTCCACCCCCACATCAAGCTAGAAAATGCTTAAAAGGTTTGCTTCTCCCTCCCTCCCTCCACCTACTAAGATTACTTTGAGAATAAAAGAAATGGTAGTTAGTATGAAATGTTGAGGGTTTGCTTCATATTTAAATTATTGTACAGGAACTAAAAAAAACCCCACCACGTCTGAATAATTCTAGAGAGATTTTATAATTTTAAATAAAATACTGTCTTGGATGGGCTTTTTTGGATATCTGCTACTGCAGTCTCCAGCCAACCTTTAATGGTACTTTTTAAAAAAGAGTCTTGCCTCATGCTCCCTTAAAATCTTTGCAGAAAATATGTTTTGCCTTTCCTCAGTTCTTTAGTAAGTCACAATAGTCATAGATTTTGTACATGCATTCTCAAAGGGTCAGATAAAGAAAGAAGCCTTTATCTGCATAGAATCTTACTTTTTGTTATTTGGTAGTTTTCCTGGAATTCTGTGGTGGCTCCATCTTCCTGTTAATTACCTGATTCCTGTTAATTACCTGCTGAACACAGACACTCGGGCAATTTTCTACACCTTTTCTTTTCAGTGTTTGGGATGGCAAAAAGTTTAGGGATGGAAACGTGAATATTCAGTCTGTATCATTAATAGTACATTTCCCCTCCTATCAGCAATACTATAAAATGGATTAATTTGTACTGGTGTAGTGAAAAATATTTTAAATCCAATTAAAACCGTAGTAAAAAAATATTGATTTTTGTGTTGCAGTTTATGTTTTCTTATACAGATGTTCTTAGTGACACATTTTACTGTGTAAAGATTGCAGCCTTGTGTTATAACCATGTCTAGCCTAGATGGAGATTTCTGATGCAATGCTCAAGCTGAGAAAATTCACCTAAAACAAGAGCTTTGTCCAGAGCTACTCAACAAATCAGAGTTAGCTCTTCTGCAGCAACATGCTTCAGTTTTGGACACTCGATGAGTTTCTATTAAGCAATTGCTTTTTAAAATGGCAGAAATTGCGATTTAAATTATTATAAAGTGTTATGAATTATAGACTTTCATTTACTGCACGGCAAGAGAAAGAAATTCCCACAGATTTGAGTGGCTACAGACAGAAAGGCTCTATATTTTTATCTATATTTATTTACAGATTTTGGAAAATAAACTGGGAGACTGACCGCATTTTCCAATGGCTAGGGACACTAAAACAAATAAATTAATGAAAAGAACAATTGCTCTTTATTGAAAGACGTCCCTTTCCACACTTCTTTATAGAAAAAAAAAAAGAAGGGAGTCAGGGAAGAGGAAGAATACAGACCCTAGGAGCATAATCTGCTGTGATTTACAGACAGTATAGCCTGGAGTTTCATTTAATAGACTTGGGGGAAGCATTGTGTGGTATTATCACTTTCATTCTGCAAAATCAGTATTTGTCCATTAAGGAAATAGCATGTACTCCACTTAAAGGATTTAAGAAGGGTGCAACTCTGTTCTGTAGAATGGTTAGTAGATATGCAAAATAGAAAGGGCTAGCAAAAATGAGTATAGTTACAGCTTTCTTTCCTCAAAAAGTAGAAAAAAAAAGAGGCAATTTTGAAAATGGCATGTAAGTTAAAGCTGCCACTGGCCAGCTTTAAATTATGTGATTCTCACTTAGACAAGATGTTGCTAGAGGAATTCCTTGGCTCTCATTAACATGGAATAATCCCTCTAGACTTCACACACAGCAGACATACACAGACACATACGCTTTTCTACTGTCAGTTGCACATTTCTAACTGCAAAACAATACACAGTCTGCAACGGTTCTTCAAGCTAAAGATTTTAAGTTCCCAATATCTTTTCAGGCAGTCCTCTCTTTTGTTTTGGGAACAGTGTTGCTAAAATTTGTTTAGAATAATGAAGAGTGATTATCTTCAGTGCAGCAGCTTGAGCGTTATTCATTTTCCCCATTTACTAGGCACAGTGTGCCAACTTCAGAAGCTACACTGAGTTTTTGGTTCTGCTGTAACCTTATGGTCTGTCATAAAGGTGAGGAAGTTGGAAGACTGTGAGAAGTGGGACAAACTCTAGTAATGCACACTGAACTTCTAAAGGGCCATATAGGAGTCTGGGTCTTAGTCTTCCCTATAAAATCTAAAACTCCACCTGAAACCAGGCATAGCCAGTTACAGCATTTTCCTGTTCACAACCCCTGACCTCGAGAGTGAAGTGAAAACTGAATAGCTTGAATTACAGCTACCAAAATCAGGCTAGTGAATGCCATTTTCATGTGAACTACTGCAATTATAATTTGCAAAAGTCTCAAAGCATTGGTATGTGTTTGGCTGTCCCCAGGCATCTGGGATCTTCTGTGAAGGAGATCTATTTGCAGAAAGTATATGGTTCAGAGTTAGAAGAATTTGAGCTTGAATCTTGCTCAAGGCAATGCAAGGGTTTTTTTCTTCCCTCTAACAAATTAGTTGTTCCTTCTCTCTCTTTATGTTACTGATTTATTTCCTAGCTTGCTAAGCCAGCCTTTTCATCCCTTCCCAATTTCTTTTCAGGCATATGACCCTTTGCTCAGGAAGGTATGAGAAAGCTGAGGCCATTGTGTGAAAAAAACCAAAAAAACTATTCTACTTTGAACAAAGATGGTAGAAGAGGATGGAGCCACGTTGTCAGACATTGGCTGATAAGCAGAAATAGCCAAATTCTGACTCCACCAAACACTCCATTGATGTCAGCCAAAGCAAATATGTACTCCCACTTGGAGGCATTGCATGTGGACTAATTGCCATAGTGTAGACTTCACCAGAGACAGCACAATAAGGACAGAATTATATAAACTTGGATTTTTGCATTAGCTTCCCTGACCTATAAATTCCAGGGAATTTTTGGCGTTAGCTTTTCCTCATTCTGGGACCAACTTCTTCCAGCTGGATAAATACTGGTGGATTAAAGCTCTGTTGCCTCAGGTCAGCTGCTGCTGCTGCACATGTGATTTCGGATGAAGTAGAATGGAAGGGTGTGGAACAGGATTAGATGGTAGAGAAGATCCCTGTACTTGTTGGTTTTGTGAGACTCTACGAGAGACCTGCCTTTCTTTCCGCCACCAGCATGAACCATTACATATAAGCACTCTCTATAGAAAGTGGGTCAGGCAAGATTCACTTAAAATGTTCTTGTAGAATGTAAGGTGCAAATCAAAATTTAAGCATGTGGTTATTGTAAGCCTAACCTCTCCATGCAGCAGCATGGACACTGGGGAGTCAAAGCAGTGATGGTAACCATGTAAAACCAGAACTGAGCCTGGTACGTGCCAAACACCCATGTCAGCTTTGGAGTCCAAGCTCCCCAGCAGCCAAGTAGCTATGAATTACAAAGCTGAAATTTACTCTGTGTGTGAGTGCTGAGCTCTATCATATCTGTTGTGGTCCCAGTGTGTGACCCACATGTTGATATGTTAAGGCACTCTGCTCCATAGTATCTTTGCTTTTCCTGCTGTAGTCTTATTCCTACATAAAAAGCCATTTGCTTGCACCTCAAAGCCCTCTTGATGAGTTTGTAAAGAGCCATTTCTGCATGATTTTCTGTTTGGTTTATGATTTTTTTTTTTTTATGCAGATGTTATTGCTTGGACTCTTGTTTTTGCCAGACAGAGGAAATAAAATTAAATTTTGGTTATAACTAAGAAGCTTAGGTTATGTAAGTTTGCCATGCTATTGTTTTAATAATAATAAAAAAAGATTAATTGGTTGTCATATGGTGTCTCACAATAGTCTATGCTGATCACTGATCCTTGCAATAATGTGTTATCATCTAGTTTTATCTACTGCAAGTCTATTTTCATTTACTCTTGGCAAATTGCGACAATCACTGTTAGGGTTTTTTTCAGTCAGTTTTAAAATTAGCCTTAAAAATTGCAGTGCTACAGACTAGGAAGTTCAGCCAAGAGAGAGAACATAAAGCAAAATTTTTAAGAAATATGCAACATTTGGAGTATTTCTCTGTAATTGTATACGTCTACTAAAAACTTGCTTTGGAAGCACAATTTCATCTAAACTGTTCTCTTGAATTTATCCTAGGCTATTTAATTTTTTTTTAAATACTTATTTTCATAAGCCACAGCATTTTTCCAGTATAATCGCTTGTTAGGTGAATGGCAGACATATATCTGATTTACAGCCTTGTGCCTCATGCAAGACTGGAAGGACAGTATGTCACTGAAAGAGAAAACTCACAATGTATTGGTACACTCCTCTCTGCATTGCTCCCCCTGCATCTTTTGACTGTAAAAAAAATGATTCCCTTTAGTGTTCATACTTCATGACAATTCAAAGGTCAGGCTCAGCTGACAAGCTCAGACAGCTTGGTCACCTGTTGCCTGTTAATATGATATTTTCTGTCTAGAAATGGTGTCTCCCCACCAGCATCCTCTTTTCTGGAGTAATGGAAGTGATGTACTTAGCTAAGTACAAAAATATCCAAGCTCCAAAATGTGACAGTCATGCAGTCTCAAAAATGCTGGAGATGATTTAGAAATGTATGTGGTAATGCTCATGAAGAAGATGAAGCAAGGCGGTTTCTGAATGCAATTGTTTTTTGCAGAGAAAATTTCCAAACTGGAATTTGTTATTTAAAATACCTCTTTTTTTAATCTTTTGCATTTTCTGTAATTGTGGTGCAATGACAAGTAAGGAGACACAGCCAATAAATGAAAATGGTGAATCTGAGGAGTGCATATACAGCATATGTATTTCATATTGTTGATTTGCCTGAAAAAATGTGATTTGACAGAGAACTTACATGCTTATAATATAGGGATGCTAAAATTTCTGATTGAAGAAGGCAAGATTTTTACAAATAACTAACACTTTTCTGATTTCTGAAAAAAAAAATTATACACAGTTGTCGGTGAAATCTATAGCTTCTGGTTATGCCATATTTCATGAAATCAGCCTCTTAAAATTTGTGACACGCAGCACAGATCCAAATATATTTAGTGCAAGAGTTAGCAGAAGCTAGTGTGCTATGTCAGAAAACTGAATCTCTTGATATTTGTGTGTGAAGTGATTATGGTGAGAGGGAATATGTTCAGACCCAGATGCAGAAAGAAGAAACATCAAATTAAAAGAGAGCATTATTTCTCCAAAGAATTACTATGAAAATATTTGAGAGAGGCCACTTCACAGCCAAAACATATGCTTAGTCTCAATAAATAGTAGCTTTCAAGCTTATTAAGATCCTGTTTTAAGTCGACACTTCTGATTACAGCAGTAATTTGTTCCTGGTGTTCATCTCAAGGACTGTGGACTAGCTTTGCACAAACAGCTCCCAAAAAAGAACCAGGATTCTCTTTGTAGCCCTGAAATCTGCTGTCGATTTGTTTGTGGTAGTTTTACAGAAGATCCTAGACCTTTCATATAGTGTATAGATATATTTTTAATATAATAATCATAATAATAATAATAATAATAATAGTAGTAGTAGTAGTAGTAATAATAATAAATATTTTAGTATAATGCTAAACAAACAAAAAGCCAGGTCAAGGTACCAAAAATTTTTTAAAATGCTTTTTTTATGTCTTTGTCACAAAATAAATGTTTTTTCAAATTCAGAGGGAACTTTTTTTTTCAGGACATAATTTCCATACTACTGTTAATTTCCTTACTGCTGTGAATTAAGCCCTCAGTTTGGTAATAACGAGGAAATAATCATAATCCAAAAGAAGGAGTAAGTAATATCAAATAATGAAAGGAATGAACATAAAGCTTGCACACAAAACACCATCAAGATACAGCTACAACAAAAGTATCGATGTAGTGCAATCAATGCTGCAGACAGTATCTTTTAAATCTGTCATGCTGCCTTTTGCCCTTTATATTAAGTCAAAGAGAAGTGGCTATAATGAATGAGCGTGTCTTTATTCTCCTCGGCACCAGTTCCGTACAAAACCTGGCAATATAACATTCAATGTGATTAATTCCAGTTTATTTTTTCCCAGGTACACACATAAAGAGTTTCTATTATTTAAAAAGCCCCAAAACCAATATAAATTGAGACTAATTCCAAAAGTTACACTACAAGATGACACACTCAAAAATACAAGGTTATTCACATATTTTTGGTAGTACCTGACTTAATTATTCATAATTATCTTTTTTCTCCCTTTTACAATATAGTTTAATAATGTGAAAGTGCCTAGTATTGTGAATGCAAGGCTGGTCAGTTTATAACTAGTGTCTTGACAGGTTTCCTGCATTAAAAATAACACATAACTGAAAGAAATCTCTAGGTATTAAAGCATAACATGAAGCGTACTCTGCAAAACTTTGATATTTCCTCTTACTTTGTATCAGAAGGGGGCACTAGTGATCCATTATAAATAAACAGTGTGATTGCTTTTGTTGTGCCATATTTAATAATAATAGTGATAATATAATATCCCCATTTAATATTGAGGACATTTGTGTGCAAATTAAGAGTCTAAATATATAATGATAATTCAAAAAGTTAAAATAATTAATAGATTGTATGTAAATATTATCTGTTGTCTTTCATTGTCTTTTTATATTATTATTGTTTGATAATTCTTACAGTTCACTTATTGTTTCTAAGGATGAATTAATGCTGATTATTTAATATCTAATTCTGGTGATTACTAATCTTAAGGAAATGAACTTCAGTTGTAAAGCATCTTGATAATGTCAATTAATATATTTGTGAAAATGTCAGAAAACTGGATCCCACTGTTATATAACACACATATGTGTTTTGAGGTTTAAAGTATCTTATAGTTATTACAACAAAGAAAATGTGTTACATAATAGTATAATAACATTTGTGTTGTTTCATATCAGACTAAATTGATGAAAAAATAGTCTTGATGTTTACTTACTTTTTCTCATTGGTTTATCTGATACTGTATGTTTTAGCAGCTTTCTTAGTATTGCTTTGGCCTGTAAACTCTAGATGAGGCGGCTTTGACATTTCATGAAATCAACTTTGGTACATGAGCTCTGTGAGCAAGAAAAAGCAATGAACAATAATATAGTTTCTATTCTTTGTCCTCATTTCCTTGCTGTTAACAGGATAAAAACTGGAACAGTACATAAAACTGCCAAAAAAATGGTGGTCAGTAACAGCAGGAAAAACAGTTCAATTTTTGATTTGGTGGTTGCTGAGTGATACTGTATGGTAATAAAATACATACTTATTAGACATGTAGATGGAGTCATTTGTTAAACAGTACCTACCCACAGATAATTAGATGCTCTTTTGAATTTTTCACTGTTATTTTCATATATAGAAATGCAGGTCAATGAGAAGCTGAATTTAGCCCTCAATAAACTGAGCCAAGCTCCACAAATAAATGCAGTAGTTTATGGCATTAAAATAGGTACAATATGAACTTTCCCAAATCTAAGACTTTATTTAAGGCCAAAACAGTTCTCATTAAAATTATTTGCAAGTTATCAGCCTATTGTTCTTTTCAAGATGCAATTAAATCCTACAATGTCAGTGAAAAGCAACATTCCTTGCGCTTTAAAGGCAACGTCAAGGAATATACTAGTGAATACAGATAAGTTCTTTATGTGTGCATATAACCAGGCATTTGTCAAACAAAAGTGCACTTTTTCATGCAGGAAACTCTAGTCATTCCAGATCAGCTATTAAATCCAAGCAAGCACATACCTGACCTCATACCCTTGAATCTTAGGCTCTTTCATTTCAATTTTCCTAACACCAGCGGTCCTTTCCAGATAATTATCAGTGAAAGTTACTGCCAGAATAACTGGAAACTCATTGTTTTCTAATGAGAGAACCTATCTGAAGACCTGTCTATCCTGCCATTCTTTCATGATGCCTATTTATTTTTTTAATGACAAAAACCTAGGTATCAAACAAGGAGTTTTCAAAGAAGGAAACAAGTCGAGCTACCAGAGTAGTTATTCCTCCAGCCGAGGTACAGACAGGAAGTGTCTATTTTGCATTATCTTCATATATCTTCATTATAGTCACTGAATTGATTATATTTTATCCTCCTTAATTATAATATATGGATAGTTGTTGTACTGTAGAAACATGGAACTTGGCATAGGCATTGGAAAGTTTTTTGGAAGCTGAATAAATAGATACACAGATTAACACTTCATGAGTTATCTAATCATCCCTGGTACTGCCTGTATTGTGTCCTGGTCTTTTTGCTTTTACTGCCATCAATACCTGAATTTGAAGCTTCGTATCATAATCCAGAACCAGACTGAGAGCCTGAAAACTGTCTCATTTCAGTAGTCACTAATTTTGAGGTTTATTTGGTATGTGACCATTCATAACTGTTTTTTGTGTTCAGCCATTTCAGCTGGGATATTAATTTTTGGTACAGTGGTAAATATTAGGACCATATTGAAAATGACTTCTTAATGAGTGCAACTTGACCTTCAAACACAGAAAACCACACTTTTGGTACTTATCTGAACTCTATCACTTATGTAGTCAAACAGCCATTTTTTATGAGAGGTTGTTCAGTTTTTACATCCCCTATTATGCCTAATTTTAGTCCATTTAATTATCCCTGAACAAACTAACTTGTATCTATTAATGCTTAAAGTCAAAAGTACTTAGACATATAAAACAATAAAAAAATGCATAGCCTACTATTCTGTATATTTCCTGCTGAAATGAAAAAGGCATGCTGAAAATTGTATTTTTTGTATAAAAGAAGCAAAGATTGTTCAGACGTGCAGAGGCATGCCTGTGTCTTTCTTCTTCTTCCTCTTCCCTTCAGTTGAACTATTTCTCCAGTTCCATGTTGATTTAAAAATCACCATTTTGATTCCCCCTTTCCTCAAATTCTTTTCCCATCATTTCTTCATAAAGGAGATTTTAAAAAGAATTCCCTTTCCCATCCAGGACAAAACCCGGAAATCACACTTATATGTACATATATCAATATATATCCCTGGCTTTCTAATTTCTTATGTTCATAAAAAGCTTTGGTATACTAAAGAGAGGGTATTATTCAGGTGTTCAAAGTCACATTGAGCTGAAATTTAAAATTAAAAATCTTATTTTACATTGCTAGGTGTCTATGCAAGCAGTTACAATATATGAAATTTGGTAGATATACTTAATATATTAGTGACTTTCAAATCTAATCTAGTGACAAGCATGATTTTATTTTATTGATTGTCATCATGGCATCTGCATTTACTGCAAAACCCAGAAACAGATAACCCCAGGACACGAAGGTCTTCAGTCTTCACTCCAGAATTCAGGGTGAGATTGACTCACGGCACACCTGAGTCTTTCACCTTCGTTTTGATGAAAGTGAAAACTAGACATTAACCATAATTGCAGTGGTGTCATCTGAAAAACACAGCACAGAAATTTCTGGTGTTATCCCACACTGAAACATGTGTAGAATATCAATATCAATACTTAGTCAGTTATGTCAGCTCCTAAACTGATAAAAAAAAAAGAAGTCAATGAAGATAACTAATGAAGAAAGGATTTTGAAACTGTCTCTCATAACATCCTCATTAGCAAACTCAGGAAGTGTAGGGTGGACGAATGGATGCAAGGATGGATTGAGAACTGGCTGAGTAACAGATTCGGGAATGTTGTGATCAGTGGTACAGAGTCCAGTTGGAGACCTGCCACTAGGGCTGTGCCCCAGGGTTCTGTACTGGGTTCAGTGCTGTTTAACTTGTTCACCAATGGCTTGGATGAAGGGGCAGGTGCCTCCTTAGCAAGTTTGCTGAGGACACAAAGCTGGGAGGAGTAGCTGATGCCTCAGAGAGTTGTGCAGCCCTTCAGAAGGACCTTCAGAGGCTGGATAGATGGGCAGAGAAGAACCTTCTGAAATTCAAAAAGGATAAATGCAGGGTCCTGCACCTGGGGAGGGATAACCCCAGGCAATAGCACAGGCTGGAGGCCAACCTGCTGGGAAGCAGCTCTGAGGAGAAGAACCTCGGGATCCTGGCAGACAGCTAGCTGTCTGTGAGCCAGCAGTGTGCCCTTGTGGCCAAGAAGGCCAAAGGAGTCCTGGGATGTATTAGGAGTGGCATTGTCAGCAGGTCGAGTGAGGTGATCCTGCCCCTCTATTTAGCCCTGGTGAGGCCACATTTGGAGTACTGTGAGCAGTTCTGGGCCTCTCAGTACAAGAGAGATGTGGTGCTCCTGGAGCAGGTCCAGGGGAGGGCTATGAGGATGATTGGGGGACTGAAGCATCTCTCTTGTAAGGGAAGGCCACAGGAGGTGGGCCTGTTCAGCCTTGAGATGACTGAGAGGGGACCTCATTAATGTGTATAAAAATCTAAAGAAGTGGTGCCAAGAATATGGAGCCAGGCTTTTCTCAGTGGTGCCAACCACTAGGACAAGAGGTAATGAGCAGAACCTGAATATGAGGAAGAACTTCTTTACTGTGCAGGTGACCACATACTGGAACAGATTGCCCAGAGAGGCCGTAGAGTCTCCCTCACTGGAGATATTCCAGAACCATTTGGACACAATTCTGTGCCATCTTCTCTAGAATGACCCTGCTTGAGCAGGGAGGTTGGACCAGATGACCCACTGTGGTCCCTTCCAACCTGACCAATTCTGTGATACCTTAAGTGCACTTGAAGAGGCAGAAGTAACTGACCATTTGTAGTTTCCCAATCTCAAAGCTGCAATGCACTTACACTATAATGAACTGTCAAAAGACCTACCTCATTCAGGGGAGCACTAACAGGATGAGAAAAAGATTTGAAGCTGTATCTTCCCACTTCCTTTCTGAAGGTAAATATGCTGCCAACTTAAAAAGATAAGTAACTCTAACTTAATTCAAATAGAGAATTGGAGCAAGAAGATAATTTCAGTGTACTAAGTGCCAGAGGACATCAAGTGATCACGTATCCTTAAACTTTCAACAGGTTGAACCAGAACTACAGGGCTCTTAAAATTTTTGTTTATACCGATCAACTTATATGAAGAAAATGTCCATATTGAGATCATCTTCTCAGGGAAAGAAAAATACAGTTTGCCTTCCCAAGTCATCCTTCAGTTTTATGCTAAAAATGCAGGAGACTATGATCTGGCAATACTTTTAGGAGTTTGAGTCGTAAAGACAAACAATTCTATTCTCTCCTTTTGTACAGTGGTGTTATTAATCACAAAATGGTTTATGTTATTTTCATGTATTATAGAATTTCACTGTCTTGCTTAACAGAGTAAAAGACAGGTACAGAGTAGTTCAGTTTTTTTATCCAAGGTCACATAGACAACTCATAAGAAGTCCGTTGTTGTTCCTTGATGATTTTGTCATCTCTACAGTTTTTGTGCTAACTAACCTTTTTTCTCTTGGAGAATTTGTTTAGTCGTGAAACACTTCACTGCCATGAACAGCCTTGCACTTCTGAAAACTTGAAAGTTTTCTTTTTTTCTGATTGTGATCACTTTCCTACTCTCAAAACTCAATGGCCTCATGAAGCTTATATGTTTGTTCAACAGAAAAATGGAATCAGAAAACTAGGTGGAATTAGACTCTGATAACAATTTCCTGTTAAGGAGAAAAAAACCCCAATCAACCAACCAATAAAAAGGAGTATTTTTTTAAACAGATTACATGCACAAAGAAATATGATTTGCATTTTTTTTTCTAGTTTCAGAAAAAAGCTGATTTAAATGCAGTGAAACATCAGAAAGGGTTTAATTGAAACTATTCCTTATGCAAATATTTTTTTCTTAAAGGGTTTGTTTGTTGCTTTTGTGAAGATTCTGTCCTTAATATGAACTTACTCTGTTTCTTTAGTNGTCTTTTTTTTTTCTTTTGAACACCTGTGACTGGTATCTTAGTTGAGAGGTTGAAAACAGACTTGCTCAAGAGAAATGGAGTGAAATTTTTGAGCTGGCTATGTTCCAAGAATAGTAATGCTGACCACTGTGTGCTGGAATCCTTCCTTAAATTACATTAAAAAAAGTTTATTCCTGGTTGCTTTTGACAAAAACACTTTCTCTTTTTTACAAGACTCAAATGGACCTTCAGATCTGCTTCAAAAATCCACTAAAATATAGGCAAAGTCCGACTGAAGTGTTATTAAATTCCTTTTTTTTGTTAATTACATTCTGTTACTACTTTGGTTGTTTTTTCTCTATTTCTTGGCAACCAGAAAGAGCTTCAGAGCTTAAGATCTCCTGGACAGGAGAAAATAAGGGTGATAAGGTGAAGAATCACTAAGCAGAGTCAGAAAGCACTAGGAAGAGGATCAGCTAGTTTTGATCAGCTTACCATGAAAAGGAAGAAGAGTATTCATAGGCTGCAGAAATGGGAGGAAGGTGCTAGTAGGTGATGAAATTAGTGTTATGTGGTATTATTTCATTGTGAGTAAGTGGCCCTCAGAGTCAAAAATCGTGACATCATTACATCGAATATGCATGTCCTGGCATGCATGAAGTCTTAAAATAAATATGTAAGTTTTACTATAGATACATAAAAATAACTTCAGTCACCAAACATATAAGCATTAATAAAAGTTTAAAGCTAAAAAAATCTTATTACTTTTCTAGATACAGGATTTTTTTTTTCAGGGGTTTCTTTTTGAACCTCCAACTTGACAGTTTTTAGAGATGGGAATAGGTCTCCTTAACGAGTAAAACATTGTTCAGAAGGGCTGAGATTGCTTATACTGTTATTGATCTCTGACTATTACCTTGAGATGAAAACAGATGCATGTAAAAAATGAAAAGAACTGCAAGAAGAGAAGATACAGCTTTGGTTTAACATGTTGGGGTTTTTTCCAAACATCTTCCTTTGGAAAGGCAGCGGAAGTATATAATTTTTATTATGGCTTCAAGTGATGTGGCGCATTTGGGCCAGCTGGAGGCTGTTATCTACCTTTTCAGTTTCAGGATTAACATAAGTGTTGCAGAAGAACAGCTCAAGTGGATTTTAATTACAAAGTAAAAAAAGAAACAAGTGATATAAGAAAGGTGGAATGACAGGTAATGTGACAGCAGAAACATAATTCTGATTGTTCAAATGAATTTCAGGACTTAGTTATGGCGTGTGGAGCCAATGGCTTACCTGCAGTCTTCCTTCTGACTCATCACAGGTAAGTATTCAAGAACTCAGTGTTAAAGGAAAAGAGGTCCTATGATAATTCCCACGTGGTTATTATTATTTGAGTTACATCAGGCTCCTCTTTTTAGTTTCCTTTAGTTTTTAGTTTACTTAGCTCTAATAGAAGTTAACTAGTCCCATATTAGAACATTTTTAAGTTTTGCCAAACCTGTATTGGTTTTTCTTTTCCCTTGTACTTATTCTGCTCATGACTTGATGTTTGTGGCTAGATGGGGATTACTTTTAGATTTTATAATTTTGTTGACTTATCATTTTTTCATTCTGTAGGATGGATTGGACTACCATTTTATCTAGGAACACTTAAAATTGTGGTACACATCGGTGTTTTCATTGGATCCCATACTGTAGAATTGCTCATGACATGTGGCTGGATTAAAAGTTTACATGCACTCTTCTGCAAATGCAATAGATCCAATGTTTTTACAGACAAAGCCTCTCAAAACAGACTGGAAACTCGGCTGCATATTCAGAGAATTTGTACTGATCCACATCCCACTTCTATTTACTTCAGTGCTCTGCTGTCTCCATGCCACAATACAATTGGTTGAAAACTCATCAAATGAAGCAAAAGGAGGCCCTAGTAAAGGGTGAAAACACAAGTAGGCAGCTCTGGTTGAAGCAGTTCATGCAGCCTGTTTATTGTAGCTCAGGGTCAAATGAGAAAGGCTGTAACAAGGGCAAGAGGATGACTAGATACCCCACGGAAATGAGGAAAGTTTGACTTCCAGCACCTTATGCATAAAGTGTCAGCACAACAGCTCCTGAGGAAATGAGAGTAGGCCACGAGAGATGATAAGAATACTGATGATTTAATTTGTGTTTCCTCAGTTGAACAGGAAGAAACAAATTTCAGCTATTTGAATGATGATTTTCTTTGGGAAAATACTGCAAGGAGGCATTTCAATATTATTTATCCCTTGATTAGCTCTACAGTCTTATCCACTCTGTGCTTTCATGTCTAATGACTAGTTTGTAGTAATATGAAAAGAGTTGAACCCCTCCTCTTTCCACAGTAACTTAGGAGAAGAAATGGTTCATATGCAGACATAGTGGAACACATCTGGGTGGAAAGGAAGCGAAATACATAGCACAGCATGAATACTTTATTCATCAAAGGAAACTGATTTCATTTGGAGCTGGTGACCTGGGTATTGTCTGACAGCACAGTATTTTATTCCTAATATATTTCAATATTGTTACACCACTGTGTGCTATGTACTGCATTTTATCTCCTTTTCTCTATAGTTCCTGCCTCTTAATAGTTGGTCTAACTACTATTGGGAAGCTATCTCTGTGGTAGTGACTCAATACCAGCTGTGCATATGCATGTTGGCATTTCATTTCTAGTAAGCAACACAGCGTAATAGATTATTTGAACTCAAGTATTCAGGGATTGTGTTCTGCTCAACCGACTTAGTATATAAGTAAAGAAATGAAGTAATTTTCAAACCACTAAGGGATTACTTGTTTGGGTTTTTTTTCCTTTAGCTGCATAAATAAATATTTGTCACAAAAGTTTGATAACATGATCTCTGTAACACAAACAATCACAAAGACCTATTTTTTTTCTGCACAACTAAAACCAAATAATCTTCATGTCAAACATTTTAATGATAGATGTGAAAATATTTGGTGGCAGAAAGAGTAAAGAAGGTATTCTGGAGCATAAAGTGATAAAATTATCATTAAGAGTGTTATTCAGGCAAAGAATTCATGAGAACTTCACTATGTCTATTGATCTACATACCTAGTAACGTCCAGGAGAGCAGAGAAAAAGATAATGTTGGGACAGTTGCTACTTGAAAGGTAGCAAGTGGATCATCGAAGTTCAGGAGCATAAATCAAGGAGAGAAGAGGAGGCACACAGGAACAGCAAGTGGAGTGGAAGGGGACCCTGGTCTTCTGACACTTCTGGATTCTGAAGAAAGATTCTAATTGCAGTGTTGCCACAAAACCAAGTAAAAATAAATGTTGAGACATAACTAGCCTTTGAAATAAATCTGAGAGTTCCCTGATGTGAAATTAAAGCAGAAGATAGTCTTCAAGAACTGCAAAAGGCTGCTTTGGCTTTAACTCTAAAGCTTACAGAAAGCGAAGGACAGTTAAAAATATGCAACAAAATTACATCAGAAAGCTAAACCTAGTTGATGTAAAAACACTGGTGGTATTTTACTTAAGGATGGAGAGAATGTCTTCTTTATACATGTTTCCTTATTAATTTTATTCAGAGACCTAGAGTAATCTCAGCTAAAGCTGCACATGTAATGTAGGTTTTCAAGGAACTCTTTCTGAAGTCATTAGCTAGTTCACATCTTAGTCTGAACTCTATGAGTGTCTGCTTTCCTCTTCCCAATAACAGCCCAAAATTAGTCCATGGATGAGACTGGGCTTAAGTATGCATGTCTATGTATATGCCTATATATAAGAAATTTGGCAACACCAAAAAGCTTGGAAAAGTACCTCATTCAGGCACAGGTGTGAAAGCTCCCATTCCTGATCTGCGGCAGCATATAGAGCAATTCTGTATTTTTTTACTGCACTTTCAGCTGAAATAAGCCAGAACCTGTCTTAGAAAATAAAGTTAACACTTGACAAGTCAATGGTAACTTGACCGTCTCTACTACGCTGACTGGTGTTTCTCTGACACAGCAGGGATCCAATCCACACATTGTGGATACTGTCACTCATCCTATCCCAAATAAAGAACATCAAGTTTCTCTGCCTTTTTTTTTTTTTTAATGTAGAGTTGGAGAGATAAATTTTATGAGACTGTCACTATAAAGAAAAAGAAAGTAACGTTGCCAGTGGCTGGAGAAATTACATTGTCAAGTGACAAAGGCATACATCAAAATAAAAAATGTAGTGTTTTGCTCATTACCTGGTGTGTAGCATGTATACTTCTTTGTTAACTTTCCTCACATTACAACGTGCTGGGCAATTTCTCAGCACCCTGTTGAGCACAAACAATCCTGCTTAAACCAAAAAGCCTGGTGAGGACCTGTTACCCTTCACCCCATAAGAGCTGCTTTATGATTTATATGAAACTAAGAAGCAGGAAAATACATTGAATCAGTGACTTGGGAAAATGAAGATGAGTCCAGTCTATGTATAAATAACAGCATCAGGCTAAGTGTAATCCACAGAAAGAAAAGATACTCATTAGTTTCAATTTTAACCTATTAATAATATGTGCAAGGTGATTAGAAACACAGTTGTTTCTAAGTCCATCTTCATATCTTCATTATTAGATATTGCAATCTTTCCTTGAAATTGGTAATGTTTAATCTCAGGGGCTGGAGGTTTTCTTACCTAAATTCTGAAATTTTTCAACAGCCTTTTTTTTTCTTGTTCTTTAATTATGCTTGCTTTTTGTCCTCTTTCAGTGATTAGATAGTTGTCATAAAGTATCAGATTTTCTGTGAGGTGGATAATAAGTGATATATGAGGATTCCCATGATTACTCAGCTTATCAACAATGACCAGCTACACAAATGGGTAAATAATTCATAGACCTCCTTCTTAGCCAAAGCAATAATGTGAAAACATCATTGCAATACATAATAGATGTAGCTGATAGGTACTACCAGCTACATTTGTAAATAGCTCAATCAAACATTAACAAATGAATATTTACTTATTAGCCGTCTTCATCACAGGTTCCATCTCTATTTCTTCTAAAACTGATGAACAGGAGAGGGCTTGAAGGGTCACTAACAAGATCGGTGTTAACAAAGCAAACCTTTAACCCTCTAGAAAGAGAATAACAGCTTTCAACTGCTTTATTGTTTGTTCCTTTTTTCCTTCTGTTTTAAACAAATTTAAAATTTGTTTTTTACTTCCTTTAATTGTACAGATAGCCCCAAAAATACAAATTTTAGTGAACGAAACAGGCAGCAGGGCTCAACACCTGACAACGACCTGTGGCAGAAGACTGCAAAGCATGTCCCGGTACTCACCTTCCATAACACAACTGGAGGGTAAGAAGTGGAGAGGCCTTTCACTCCATATCAGATTACCCTCAAAATTTGTCTTTGCACCATCTCTGTGGGCAAGAGAAGTCAAAGCACTGAGAACATGCTGGGGATGACGTTTTTGCTGCAGGGAGTTGTGCTGACTGATATCATACCTACACTGCTTCAGCCTCAGAGAGGTAGTGGTGAGGAGCTTTGGTCTTCTTCAATGTCCTGTAATGATCACGGGGTGATTGCTCATATATGACACTACTGTATAGGTATGGATTTCTAGGAACACAGGAGACCTGCTGCACCCCAGGAAGCCTGTGAGCTGCCTTCCTCTGTGAGGTCCAAGCCCTTCCTGAGGAAGACTGGTATCACAGATACATGTTAGATGTGAAGACATCAGCAGTCCCTTAAGACAGAGAGATGTAAAAATTCAGGGAAAAAGAGTGCTTCACATCTGTACAGCTCTTCTTATTTGCTACTTCCTTTGTATACCTTGCCAGCTGAGGTGGAAAGTATTGAAAGAATGGTGTGATTTTTTTCCATCTCTCCAGCCATTACTGCTTGTTTTTGCTTTGTTATTCTACGTGCAATACTGTGAGCACTCACTAGTGTCTGTTCTAATTGTGAGTCTTTGCTCTTTCCTTCTTCTTCAAAACGGTGACACTTTGAGAGCATGGGCAGATGTTAAGCTGCTGCAGACATCGTAATAAAAGTCCTCAGAAGCACAGTCACTGAAAACACAGGTATTACACGCATCCTGCATACCACCAAATGCGGATGGAGAGCATGTATCCAAGAGCTGGGAAGAGGCCTATTCCATTTTCTCCACTGTTTTGAACTCACAGCTGGACTGATTGGGCTGGTAGGGAGGTAGAGCTGATCTGTTTAAACTGCGCATAAATATTTCCAGAACCTCTCCTCCCCACTTTCTTTCTGTACTCACAGGAAACATTCAATGTTTCAAATTTCTCTTGGTGTTTTGAAGACAAAGTTAGGCTGAATAGCATAGAGTTAAGAAATTTTTATTCAAATGTGGAATTTTGGACTCTTTTGCAGTGTTTGTATGTAGCCCAACTTTCTGCAAATAACAGGATCCAGGGCTTTCCTAGGAGGGAGAAGCACCAATGTCCTTATGAATTAAGGTGGTGCCTGATGGGTTTCTTCACTCACTGTATGATGAAATGTATGGATTTCAAAAATGAATCCTAAGAAAATTCCAAGCAAGGTTACAATGAATTGCTCTCAGCACTGCACATAATTAAATATCTCGTGTGCAAAGGCAGAAGTGTGGGGTTGAGAATTCTGTCTAGTGTTAATAATGAGGTCTGTTGCTTAAATCAGTCTGATTTATCTCCTTATTTGTTTGTGTGTCCCAATAAAATAATTTTAGCCTGATTTGTCTATTAAAGAAAATAATCTGAGAAAGACAAAAACCCTAAACTGACTGTAAGCAGCATTTTCTCATCAGTCTGAACTAATGACCATACAGCTTTCCTGTATAGAGAGAACTGCCATCTAACTCTATGATTCAGCAGCGATGTGGTTATACCTAGGGGTAAGCTGGACCCTTTCTCCCTTAATGATTATACCATGGTTTTTCCCTCCTTTTTACAACACTTTTTCTTTCTTTTTTTTTTCTTTAATAAACATGACATTTTCAAATCTGTAAAGAGCACATAAATTATCTGAGATAGCAGCTGATAATAGAATTGCTCATTTTTGAGAAAAATTTCAAGAGAAAGTTCTAGTGAGAAGTAGTTTTTATAGATAGAAGTACATATATTTTTATTCCCCTTTTTATGTTTTGTCTTTTGCTGTGCTTAGCTTACATTTTAATGCCATTCCCATTTAGGCCCCACTGATACAAGTGCTGCCCAGGCTGGAGGTCTATGCAAACTCCAGTTTCTTTCCCTGGGGCACCTATCAGCAACATTATCTTATCAAACATTTAAATCAGATTTGGTCCTCACATACCATTAGAGCTGATCTGTTATATATGCTTGAAAAGAAAAAATTGCTGTTTAATACTGTATCACTTCTGTAAACGGGAGACACATTTCCGGTTATCCATAAGCAGTGAAACAAATGTGCTGCTGTCTATAGGTGTTTGTAACTGAAGTTGAGTATAACCTGCTTTACTATTTTTTTTTCAAATGTATAGTTTAGAACCCCAAAACCAGCAAAAACATTTGCACTTTAGTCACTTATAAGACTCTGGTCAGGAAATACCCTTGATCAATTTTCTAAGAGATAGCTATAGCATGCACAAGGAGTTTTGAAACATTAGATCTATAAACCATTCACATAAAATTCATCCCCATCATGTTTTTGTGTTTTTCTGTATTCACTGTAAAACAGAACCAAATTATATTGCTTTTACAAGACAGATAAAGACATTCTACTTTGTAGACATTTTGGCCTACTTCTGCCTGATAATGTTTGCCTTTTCTATCTCATTCTCACTGCTCCAGTGACTAATCCTATAAAATCAAGTAGCTTCTTGTGCATAAAATATAAACAACATAAAGCTGTTCCAAGCTATTTCTTATATATGAAGAAGTACACTTATGGAGTTGGGAAAAGTTAAGGAGAAAGATTGTGTGGGGTGAATAGGAAAAGCTTCCCCAACCTCATCTACTCTTATTCCTCTTTCCTGTCCTATAATGAAAATAGAACTTTCCTTTAAAATCTCAAGTATGTGATTGTGAGAACTGACCTTTGATTATTTTCAGAATTAACAGCTATCCACTGGAAGATTTATGCTGAAAAACTTGCACAGTCATTTTATGCTCTTTGAGCCATGCTCCCTGGCTGGTATCTTGAAATGAGCCAAATATATGGTATTTCATGTTATGCTCTTCATCAGTGCTATGTTTGCGTTACTAAAAATCTTTGCACAGATGGGCAGAGGCAGTACTGTCAGAAAATTTTCAGTTGCAAATTCTTTGCTAAATCCAAGCTTTTTCTCCCTCCAATTGTTTAAAAATAAAACAAAACAAAATGCATAATATGCCTCATTCTGGTTATCTTTTATGCTAATTTACTGCAATAATGCACTGCCAAACTTTCTATTTCTTTTTATTTCTACAGAAGAGAAACTATTACAAAGAATGGAGATTACTTGGTTTATTTAACGTTAATGTTTTCCTGTTTTCAACAACAATTTGTTTTATTCTTTCTTTCACCCCTCCACCTTATCTTTTTTCTAATATGGTTTTATATTACCAGGAGCAGATGAAATGAATGATATCAAAGATCAAAGCCCTTCATCTTTTGTCTAAATGACAATCTGAATATACCTTGAATTTTTGAATACTTCAACTAACTCTTTACTGTCCCTCAGGAGTAAAATTGGATGTTTCTCATACTGGCACATAAAAAATAAAAGGGAAACCCCCAGTCTGCTAAATTGGAAAAGAGTGGTACTAGATTCTTTCTCAATAGTGTATGTGTGTGGAGCAAGATTCCCTCCTTTTTCACTTCTCTTTTATTTGTATTAAGATTGTAATAGTGGAAATGGTATCATATTTTCAAATGAAAATGCAGAATTTTTTCTATTATGCAATCATTTGCACTCTATGAAAATGTTCAAAACCAAACGGTTTTTATGATTTTGGAATAGTTGTATAGCAAAAATTCTGTAGTGTGAAATATGGTTTTTCTGCCCTTTATTCACTACATACTACGTGCCAATCCCCTGTTTAAACAGATTCATTCATCCAATAAGGAGAAGTAATAGATTTTAACTTTGATGACTTCTGATCATCTATTAACTCAGAATAACTAGCTCATATGCATCCTATAATATGAAACATGCTTGAATAAATGTAAAAAAAGAAAAAAAATCAGTTTTCCTGAATGAGAAATATATATGCAGAAATGGGTGTTATCCCCTTTCTTTCTTTCTAAGACTTGAGTCTTAGTCTGTACTTGATCCCTACCTGTTCCCGAAGTAAAGCCCTGAACGTCTGTCCCTTGAATAGCTCTCTGCTACTAGATCAACAAACTCACCTTGCTATTATTGTAGATCAACTGGTAGATTTAACTAAGAAGATTTTGTAGGAATAATACTATTAAAATAAAGGCATGTTCAAGATTATCGTTGCAATGAAAAGGTGGACTCATCCTTGGTTTGTGACTTTCCTCAGCAAAAAAACCGGCACATGAATAAGGTATTAGAGAGCATACCTGAAAATCAGCTGAAAGGTTCTTGGTATATTTCTGTCCATGGGGTTATTCAGAGTCAGGAGATGAAAAGCAAATTTCACCAACCTTTGCATTTTTACTCTCTGGGAATAAAATCTCTGAACATACTTTTCTGGTAGCAATGTCCACTCAATATTTTGAGATTTTTTTTTTATTTTGCTCATTGCTAGTTAGGCTACTACTTTTGTTTGCATCTTAATCTGTAACAAACTATTTGTTACATATATATATATATCTCTATAAATACAAACACAAAAGCATACACATAGGCACATATATGTACGTGTATTTATACATCTATTTTGCAAACACATTATGCATCATTAGGTATATGTAGCTAAAAACAACGTAAATATATATAAATATGTGTTAGCTGTCATTAAATCTGATTATGATTTCTTACTTGCAGAAAGTGTATGCATGTAATGGCTGGTATTCATGTAATTCTTTTTTAAAGACTTGCTGCTAATACACTGGTATTTGATACTCACATTTTTTAATATGCTGCATGCCTGAATGACAGATGATTATCTGACAAAGGAAATCTGGTGTTAAACAAAATGAGCTGCACTACATTTAAAAATTCCAACTCCAACAGAACAACAGTTAAGTATATGTATTGTATTTTAAAAATTTAATATCTGTCTATTGCTGGTATTGTCTTTGTCCGTGTTGACAACAAAAGGATAAATACAGTGCATACAGTAGGTCCCTCTGGTTATACCATGAACATGACACATGTCATCCTATGATAAATTGGCTCTGTGTCTATTCAATTTCAAATCCAAAGCTCTGGAGGCAGAGGTGTTAGGAAGCAGGCATAATTCTGGCGAGCAGAGGCCTCAGATGCACAAAATTAGTGTGCATGGAACAGATAACAAAAAGCGAGAGGGAGAACTGAGAAGAAGTTTGCACAGGTTTGTCAACTTCCTGCGGTTTAGGTAGTATTGGCAGATGTTGAGTGTAAGAAAAAAAATCTGTAAGCATGATAATGAATGTTACCAGAATTAGAAGTGACAACTGTATCAAGCACAAATGCTGTCTTGTTTCTTGATTTGCATACCAATTAAATTAAAAGACCCAAATATTAGGTTCCAGAATTTGTTTGACAAATAATCTGCTGGGCTCACTCTGTACATCTGGGTCAGACAAGTTGGCTGTATGACAGATGCAGTGTCAAAAGAAGATTTTAACATAGAAAAAATGTATTCAGATTGTAACTAAGTACTGTACTTAAAGTAGAGATTAGAAAAAGGTCTAGTTCAGAAATTGCTTTAAACATTGTGGTATCTACCTCTCTCTAGGCATTTTATTGTGCATTACTGTCAGGTCTGGTATGTGAGACATCTTCCTCACTAACTGCTAAAGAAAGGAGTAGGCAAAAATAATGCTGTTCTGTACCATTATATTGTGCAGCTATCTTATTCCCTGGGTAAATACATATGTTTTGTGGGACTACTCAAAGAGTAAGAGACTATTTGATGTGAGCAATCATGGCAGGATCAAGCAATACATGCTTAAGCATTTCTGCAGAATTTTACATTTTTCATGCCCCTCTGAAATATTTACAAAGTAGTTCATGTCTGGTGAAGGTTCAGGTCAGTTCTTGTTTTAGTAAAACAAGTTCACTTGACCCTGATTTTAAAGAAAACTTGAGCCAAAGCAGGAAACTGTTCTCTTAGGCAAATGTTGCTCCGATACCTGAACCTACGTGCCTCGCTGATACATATATCTTTTTAACAACTTCTGGGGTTTGCCACCCATATGGTATTTCATTTTGCACTCTTTCATACTGAATTTCTCAGCAGTGAACACTGGATTTCGCTTTCCACTGAGCCAAAGTCACGTCCTGTAATTTGTTATGAAATCTACCTCTCACCAATCTTCCCATGTTTCTAAATTTTTGAGGGTCCAAAGATGCTACACCTTGAATAATATTAAACAACAAGACAAGGAGCATCTTCGTTAGTGTTGGGAGACAGATATGATTTATATGTGTACAGGCACGGACTGTAGCAAATACCCAATGAAACACCAGCTGTGAATACACTGTGGTTTAGAAACACCCTCAAAACAGGAAAACATCTTTCTAGTTCCTGTGTTCACATGCAGGCCATTGGCTTGATATCATGCAACACTGCTGACATTCTCAGGAACAGAATCGTGGTATGTGTGGCATTACAGGAGTAATCATGCAATAATACAGCAGTGAAATGAAAATTTAAAAATTGAGATACAGCATTTTGCTCATCATTAAGTAATAATATCTATCTTTTTTTTCTCCTTTTCCCCTTTGTTTTTATTTTTTTTTTTAATCAAGGAGATGAATTTACACAGGGTAAATGTAGTATTTAAGTATTTAAAATTTAAATGAAGAAGCTCCTCTTGAATGCACCTGTATGTACTAGATATGTCTGAGTCCATTTGGTATAAGAAAGTAGGCCATGAAATTATGAGTTTAAAGAAGTCAAGCTACTCACTCACAGAGAATGAAAGTTTTTTAAACTCTTCGGTATATGGTGAACTGCTTTTGAAAATCCAGGCAGACAGAACCCATGCCATTAACAATGCACAAAGGTGAGGTTTTCTAGAGTCTGGAAAACGGAGAAGTGGAATTCCCACATGTAAAAAAGTAAGAATGGGAAAAACTTGTGCTTTATGTACTAAAATGGTGACTTTCATAGCATATAAAATCTTTAAAAATAAAGTGAATAAAACCAGAGCACTCTAGGTTATGCTGCTATGTGGAAGCAAAAAGACACATGGTTAGCTTTGAACCAGCAAGTGTTTCGTACTGCAACCAAGGGATGCATTTTTCAGGGATGAAATTGAGCAAAGGAAAATTTAGTCTTATTACCAGGAAAATGTATCTAATAGTGACATGTATTAGAATTGTGGAATAGTCTCTTGAGGGAAGTGATGGAAGCCCCATAGTTTGAGTCTTTGAAAAATGGTCTAGAGAAAAATTTTCCTGCTGGAAAGCTTTGTGTCAGCTATAGAAGGGACAGTGACACCTAATGGAGTATTTCTGCACCTGACATCATCTGTACTCTGATTTATTACTGGCATGTTTGTATAGGGTTTCACAGAAATCTGAAAAAGAATACAAGATATCATCTGTCTTACTTTTCATGACACAACAGAAACAAAGTTCTAGAACATTCTATCCTGTCTCAGCATCATTGTTTTGTAATATTCATGACGTTTCAATAGGCCAAGGTTCCTTTATGCCTTCACTGGTTCTCATTTTTTAAAAATATTTTCATTGATTTTTATTTTATTTTGGCTTTTTTTTTATATATGGTTGTTGATTTCCAACATCATGAAGTCACTATAAGCTAAGAGAAATACTTCCATGGAGGAGGTATACTTTCATTAATAGAACATATGAATAGATATATTTAAAAATATATGAATAAACCATATAAATATACATTAATATATATTAATAGAATATTAGTATTCTACTAAAATACATCTAAGCTTTAAAAGAAAGATCCTCAGACAGTAACTTGTGGGTTTTTTTAACCTTTTAGGAAAACACACATAACATAATTGCTCATTTAAATGCCAAACATAGATGTGTCTTTGTCTATCAACAAAACCAGTAAAAGGCAACTTTGAATGCTTTCATATTCACAGCACAAAGTATACATTTCACCAATAAAATCTCAAATTCCTCCTGAAAAAATAATAATAAAGTGCAATTTCTCTCTAGGTCTTCAAGTTATTCCTGTGAAATAACTTGCTAGCTGCCTGTCCATTTCCTTAATGTCTACTGAGCATCACAGAGGGCTTACAAGGAGGAACTGATCTGAATTACCAGGGAAAGCATAGGTTCCTCATACAGATTCCCCTCAAAATCTTTCACCATCTCGCCCTCCTTTGGACACTCTCTAATAGCTTTCCATCTTTCTTATATTGTGTTGCCCAAAACGGCACACAATGTTCAAGGTGAGGCCATAGCAATGCAGAGAAGAGAGGGAAAGGTGAGGTTCAGCTTCTTTTTACACATTTTAATATTGTCAAGAATAAAGTTAATAATGATGATGTTCCAATCACCAACAATTATCTGACAACAATTAAGTTGTAATATGAAATGTTAAGTACACCACCCTAGTATTGCTCAGATATTTCTAGGTCCAAATTGGCTCAGAATTTATCTTAAAAATATGAGACTGTATAAGTAGTGATGGTGGAGCACAGAGGAGCAGAGTTTTGGCTGACATCAGGTTTGTATTTACATAGTTTCACTATCAGTATGAAGATAAAATCGCTTTTTTACTGAAACCTCATCCAAAGTGAGTCAAGTATTTACCTTTCAGTCATAAATAATGTCCAAGTT
This sequence comes from Ifrita kowaldi, assembly GCA_013398055.1. Classification (NCBI taxonomy): domain Eukaryota; kingdom Metazoa; phylum Chordata; class Aves; order Passeriformes; family Cinclosomatidae; genus Ifrita; species Ifrita kowaldi. Next base: position 7,538 of record VZRS01009175.1, on the reverse strand, counting down.
TCAGCTGGATGTTTGGAAAAATGGGTTGGAAAAATGTCCCTTTGATGGAAAAGATTTTTACATTTAGTTTAAATTTAACTCACTGATCATTATTCCAGTGTTAAAGGTTAGAGTTTGCCCAAGAAAATATCTATTGTCAATAACTTTGTTCTTATGCATGTTTCATGATTACTGCTACATAGAAAGCTTCTCACTGGAAGGTCTTACAGGAAAGAAAGCTGAAAGCATGGTGGTGGCAGTCATCAGCTGTCATCATTTTATCTTCAGGTTTGTTGGATAAGGTCACTTAGATATATACATAGAATGAATTCCCTGGAGCCTGAACAGAATTTAAATCTATGTTCTATCATAATTTTATCTTCTTTTGTGAATTTCTTTTTATTTTCTTGTTTTCCCTTACCTTTTCCAAATGAATTGCACAATTAATTTCAACACAGAGCAGAGTTTAGAAATTCATTTAATAGTTAGTCAATATAGATTTCTTGATCCTGATTCAAAAGTAAGTCACAAAATTATTATATTGTAGAAAATTATCAGTGCTCTAAACCCAGTCCACAATTATGAATGGATTTTATTTAATTTTTAAACTTAATCTGATCTTATTTTTGTGAATAATACCAAATCTGAAGTTACTTTGTTCTTCAATACTTTTTATATTACATCTTGAGAAACTAATGGATTTACTATTGCAATGCAAATGTGTCCAGATAGATTCTGTAAAGGTTGACTTTCCTGTCAGAACCTGGTCAGTCTCCCTCCAGTCAGACAGAAAGGGAATGGTGAATTGGTACAGGGCAGGAAAAGGTGAATGGAAGAAGAAACAGCACATTTAATCTCTGGAGCTGGAAATCTGATAATATTTACGGTATGGTTACATTTAGTCAGATTGGTTTTTTCAATGCCTGCTATACCAGTGTATTTGTAACTTTTTTGAATAAAATTACTTTCTAAAGTACTTTTTAAACTACTTAGAGAAACTGCAAAATATGAAGATGCCTGGTCTGTTTGAAAAAAATTTGAGAAAAGTCCACTTCTGGCAAAATGCTTTTAGGCTGCTTTCACTAAATTGCTAGAATCTGCACCAGTTTGGGTAAAACAGCAGCTCTCAAGTTTGAGCTGCATTTCAGGGAATTGAATGTTCAGGTAGGGATTTTTGCACAGGAAATTTGGAGGATTGTGGAACTATGCCTTCATTTTATCCTGTCTTGGATATCTAGACAATGTAAGAAAATTGTCATTTCTATATTTTATCAGATAACTCCTGCTGTGCTGAGTCAGAAGACTGTGCTATGCAACATATGTGTGGGATTCTGTCTTCAATATGTTCACTTTTTGAGCCGGATTACACCACAATAATCCCAAAACTGCTCTACATTTTATAACAGTAAAAATCAATGGCCAATACAGCTAATGGGGTGACAAAACTGAGACTGAAGAAGAGGAAGATGTGACTTAGGTGCCAAAAGAGCTTTCAAGGAAACTTGATGTTCATGGAGAGCGGCTGGCAAAAGATCTTGTAAGATTCTCAGACACCGCAAAGTGTGAACAATACAGAGCCTGATTTGGCAATGTGCTTCACAAAGTCTGTTCTTTCACAGGCAGGAACTTCCCTGGCATGGCTGAATTAAATGCTGTTAGACTTGCACATCTTGTGGATATCTGTGCAATATACCACCAAGTTGTCAGTGTGGCTGCATTGAGGTTATGAAGTAGAATATATTACTTTCTGTAACAGGAAGAAACTTGTCCACTTGAAATGTGTCAGTATCTTGATTAGTTCTGCAGTTCCAAGAACCCCTTGCAGTGGGTTTTCCTCTTTTAGCAATTAGGTTTTCATTCTTTAATTAGGGTCTCATAGATATCCTGATGAAACATCCCGTTCCATCACTGAAAAGATATTTTTTAGCATCAGGTAGTGTAAACCTGGACTCAAAAACACTTCAGGCTTTATCCTTGTATACACCAATACAATTCAACACCTTACTAATTATTAGTTATTGTTACAAGAGGCATATATAGATGCATCTGTTTTCACCTTGAAAGGTCATTTCTCATTGCTAAAGCATCAGGAATTAACCTGAGCGTAAATAAGAACCATTCTTCAATTTTTAAAATATTAAGGCATTTACCTAGTTTACATTTTTTACTAAAATGATTGTACTTAATCACTTTATCAATAATGAATATTTGTAAATTGCAATCTGGCTTTGATTTTTTTTAAGGTTTCTAAGAGCTTCTTTTTTTGGCCCTTATGCATGTATCTTCACGGCATGTATCGAAATTCAGGCATTATGATACCATTCACTATCATTATGAATCTCTTCTTGGTCATGACCTGAAGTGTTCAGACACCAGTCTTGACTTTTAATATGATGAACATTCCAATCAAAGCAGCTATATTACAAGACTCTGAAACCTATGAACTCTAAAATGTCTAGAACTCTTAAATCTTTAATTAAAAGACAACCAGTAGCTGCTTGGCTTTGCAAAAATGGGCCCAACTCAAATACTAAGAAGAAAAGTGTAAGTGAACCTTGAGACAAACTCTGCTCATAAATATCATGGACAGGTTTTCTCTTGTTTCAAATTCTTGAAGTCATTGTGTAACATTGCAAATAAGCAACACACAGAAATTCCAAGAAGTATATTCTCCAAATATATTCTTTCCAGGATGAGATAATGTCACCTGAATATTTTAGAATCTCATAATCTCAAAATGAAGAAATTAGCCATAATCCATCTGTGTACATTACATCCCAGAATCACAGAATATTCTGAATTGGAAAATACACAAATGGATCATGGAGTCCAGCTCCTGGCTCTGCACAGGACAGCCCCAAGACTCACAACACGTGCCTGAGAGTGTTGTCCAAATACTTATTGAACTCTGTCAGGCTTGGTGCTGAGACCATTTCCCTGGGGACCCTGTTCCAATGCCCAGCCACCCTCTGGGTATAAAACATTTTCCTGGCGTCCAACCTAAACCTCCCCTGAAAAAACCTTAGGCCATTCCCTCAGGTCCTGGTCACCAGAGAAAAGACATCAGCCTGCCCCTCCTCTTCCCCTCTCAAGGAACGTCCAGACTGCAATGAGGCGTCCCCTCAGTCTTCTGTTCTCCAGGCTGAACAGACCAAGTGACCTCAGCCACCCCTCACACACCTTCCTCTCAAGGACCTTTACCATCCTCATGCCCCTCCTCTGGACACTCTCTAATAGCTTGATATCTTTTTTTATATTGCAGTGACAAAAACTGCCCCCAGCACTCGAGGTGAGGCTGCCCCAGCTCAGAGCAGAGCAGGACAATCCCCTCCCTTGCCCAGCTGGTGATGCTGTCCCTGATGCCCCCCAGGACACACTTGGCCCTCCTGGCTGCCAGGGCACTGCTGACTCATATTCAACTTGCCACTGACCAGGACCCCCGGGGCCCTTTCCACGGCACTGCTCTCCAGCATCTCATTCCCCAGTCTGTCCATACATCCAGGGTTGCCCCATCCCAGGTGCAGAATCCGCACTTTCCCTTGTTGAACTTCATATGGTGGGTGATTGCCAAGTGCTCCAATTTGTTGATCAGAGCCCTCTGCAGGGCCTCCCTGCCTTCGAGGCAGTCAACAGCTCCTCCTGGTTTTGTGATTTGCCTACTATCCAGCTCTGTATCCAAGTCATTTATGATGATGTTGAAAAGCACAGGGCTGATGTCACCCCATTCACTGTCACCCTTGGTGGCCGACCTGTGAGCCAGTTGCTCACCCATCCCAAGATGTGTTCATCCAGCTGTGTGCTGCACATTTTTCCATAAGGGTACTATGACAGACAGTATCAAAAGCCTTACTGAAATCCAAAAACATTGCACCAGCTGACTTCCCTTAATCAGCTAGGTGGGTTACCTTGTCATAAAAGGAAATCAGGTTTGATAAGCAGAACATTCCTCTCATGGAGCAGTGCTGGCTGTGACTAATGACTGCGTTGTCTTCCAAGTGTTTTTTAATACCTCCCTGAATAATATTCTCCATAATCTTAACAGTCACTGAAGTGAGACTGACAGGCCTGTAGTTTTCAGGGTCTTCCTTCTTGCCCTTTTTGAATATTGGGACAATGTTAGCCAGCTTCCAGTCACTGGGACCTTCCCAGAGTCCCAAGAACATTCAAAAATCACCCAGAGATTTGCAGATATGTCAGAAGTGGATCAAGAGGCACCTCATATCCCTCCAAAAATTCACCTGCTGAAAAGACACAAGTACAAAGAAGCGCAGTCTTAGAGTCTGCTGTGTTGAGCTCTGTTGATAATTTACAAAACCATTTAAAGCCATTTAGAACTTTTTTAAGCTACAACTTACAAAGAAAAGAACAAATAATGTAATTAAGGATTTTGTGGTGATTTTACTATTTTAAACTTTGGTACTTTATTTTAACACTCAGCAACACTAACAAGCAACTGTGATCCTAATATCTGACCTTAGAACCATTTCATATTGATGACTCATATTCCAACCTTGGAGAGAAGGATGAAAGGATTATCCCATGTGGCAATTTCTGACCTTAACTGAAAATAGAAAAAAAAAATACAGGAATTTGAGTGTGAAGGAGTTAACGTGAGTTGAGAATAACTGGTGCAACTTCTGAAGAGATGTAGATTTATTGGATTTATGGATGTGTATCTGTGTGTGTGTGGATGTGCATGCAAATGACTCCTTCACTGTATATGCACTACATGAATGTGTGACTTGTGAATATCTGCCTTCAAATACCCTTCTATAATGTAGTCTACTGTAACTCAAGCAAAGAAATTTACATGAGTAAATTGTGGAAAGCCCATGTAACTCTATGAATAAAGCTGATTAATTATGTTTAAATTTCTCTAATCTGTTAAAAGGGTCATCCCCCAAATTACAAGAGTTTTCTATATTCCTATTATAAAATGTAGACACCATGCCTGAGCTAAATTAAATTTTTAAGCAGCCTCAGGAAAGAAGAAAATATTTAAATTGCTGCCACAGGGAAATTTAAACCTGACACATAAAATAGAAAAGTGATCATCAACAGCCTGTAAAACAGAGCTTCTGGTTCTATTTCCAATTTGCCACTTTTTTTTTCTCCATAATTTTCTTTATTCTTTGTTTTGAACATAGAAATCTACTGAGAATGATAGTACTGTTTAGGAAATGCTCCTGTGGTACAAATGCAGTAGTGTAATCATGTTTTTTTTTTTTTAACAACGTTTTAAAATTGAGACTACATCTTTTTTGCTGTACTTTGCCACTTTTGAGTGGTGCGCTATCAGTATATTATCAAATAATGTGCAAATATCCATGCTATATTTCTAATTATTGAAGCAAAAATTTATTTTGGTAAAAAAAAATGTTAGAACAATACAGCAATTAAAAATCTGTATGTTCACATGCATTATTCACTTAATATCTGATCTATCTGACCTGGAATTTATTTCTTGTAATTGACAGTCTATCAAAATAAACAGTTTTCCTCAACAACTATTGTAAATCTGCTTTGACTGAATAGCAACTGAAATTCTAGTAACATCTGTACATAACGTGTGCAGAAACATTATGAATCCATCTTCTGCTTTCGTACAGTCTGGTGAAGTCTTCTGAAGTGCAAAGGTAACATTTAATACTTTTATTGTGGAGGCCAGTGGGCTTGTGGTACAAGGGACAAAGAGAGTCCATAGGTGGGACAATCCTTAAGTAGAAGAGATCCTCCTCAAGTGAGACTGACAGAAAAGGCTCCCCCTCAGGATGCTCTGCTCTGTTATGCTAATACACCCCAGTTCTGCTTCCCTGGTTGACCCGCTGGCCTCCCTGCCCCTTGTTACTTTACATGTCCCTGATCTAGAAGGTTCTCCACTCCCTGTTTCCCCACTGGCCCTGCTCCATGGCCACTCCCTCAGAGTTTCCCATTGGTTCCCATACCCTAGTCCTGCCTTTGTTCTGCCCCCGTGCCCTCAAGATCATTGGTCCCTGATGCTCCTTCTGCTCCCCTATATAAACCTTATTCCTCCCATGTTCTTAGTCTTTGTCCCTGGAACCCTTCAATAGCATGGCTGCATTAAATTCCTCCTGTGGAACCCCATGCGAAGACCCTTCCTGCCTCTTTGCCATCGATCCATTTTAAGGAGCTATCCATTTGTGTGTGTGCGTGCACACGTGTGTGAGTGTGTGGTGGTCCTGCTGGAGCAGCTTCGCCTTGGAGATGCTTTTAGGAAGGTCACAGCACCTCACCATCCGGCACCACCAAGCTGGAGACCGCAACATTGTATTATATCTTAAAGAATGTAGATTTGGATGACATTTTGTTAGGCATTATAGACCTGCCTAAAAATCTAAAAACCTAAAAGGATTGTTTGTAACCCAAAGCATTTGGCATTATTTCAGGATATAATATAATCAAAGTCAACTTCATATCTAAACACTGCTGTAGGAAAACCATATCCTCCTATGCTGTAGGACAGTGTTGAGAAAGGTTTTTCACAGTGCTGAGGAATATATATAGTGCAGGTAGCTCAGTGTGCAGCTGCAGCTAGAGCTCTAGGCAGGGGAAATGGTAGGAGCCCAAGGCAAGAGGCCATGAACTGGTCTCATATTTTCGCACAGCAAAAGGTTGAGGGACCTGTGGCAGCAGCCGAGTGACACATTCACAGACATGGCAGCAGCCGATGACCCACAGACTCTTTTGTGCTTAGACTGCTGTCCTAGGTTACAATGTAAGATGTAACCAAAGGCCCGTATTCTATTATCATCTTCACAAGCTGTTAGAGCAGGTGGGGCAGCGTTCGTTATCTCCTACCATGATTCATCCCTGATAACTCCCTCCGGGTATATCTCTGTTTAATGGGCTATCAAGCATCCACCACATGACTCACAGAATTACACCATCCCATTGTGAGATGCTCTGCCCAGAGGGAGGAGCCAAGCATTCCCACCTGGATATAATCTGGGGTTTGGAACAGTACAAGCAGCCCTTACCTACTGGATTCCCAGAGTGTGGGGAGAGAGAAGATAGAATTGGGTTACAGGCTGTGGGACACGCTTGCAGAAGCACATGGCAGCACAAAGGAGCACATGGCGGTACAAAGAAGCACATGGCAGCACAAAGGAGCACATGGCAGCACAGAGGAGCACATGGCAGCACAAAGAAGCACAGGGCAGCACAGAGAAGCACATGGCAGCACAAAGGAGCATGTGGCAGCACAGGGAAGCACACGGCAGCACAAAGGAGCACACGGCAGCACAAAGGAGCACATGGTGGCACAAAGGAGCACACGGCAGCACAAAGGAGTGCATGGCGGCACAAAGGAGCACGTGGCAGTACAGAGGAGCACATGGCGGTACAAAGAAGCACATGGCAGCACAGAGAGGCTTGTGTCTGCTAGACCCTGGGGGGAGGAGGTGTCACACGGCAGACCCCTACGGAGAGGANGCAGACCCCTACGGAGAGGAGCCTGCCGGGAGCTGACGGACGGGTGAACAGCGAGTGATCACCCCATAGAAGAACATTTAGAAGGCGTGTTGCTGATGTGGCAACAT
>VZRS01009174.1:0-46559 GCA_013398055.1 Ifrita kowaldi | reverse complement strand
CCCGCCTCTCCCGCGCCGCCGAGCGCCGGGGATGCGCACACGCTGCTAGCCCGGCCTGAGAGGGGCCCGGCCTGAGAGGGGCCTGGCACCCTGCCCGCAGCGGCGGCTCGGCCTCCCGCCCTGCTCCCCACAGCCTCTGCGGTGCCCGGCTGCCGCCAGGCCCCGGCCCGAAATCAGGAGGCCGGTTCCCTGGGTGACAAACCGTCTGTGTGAGGCATGGGACCGCGGGCAGCTCGTGCGCTGCAGATACTTGTGATTGAGCAGTAGCCAGAGATACGGCGTGGTATAAAATTATGAGCTGTTAGCAGATAATTCACTACACGGGGAAAAAAAAGAAATAATCTCACCAGGCCAGAAAATTGGCCACGACTTACATGTGCGTCTTTATATAGATGCAGTGTGTCGTTAATAGACCATTAACAGTTTTGCTGCATTTAATTGAAATACAGCCTACACTGAACATTCAATAAATTGGAAAAAGCAATAAATCTTTAGAAACAAGAGGAATCGGTTTATTGTCCAACTTTCCAGATTAAAACAATTAAACATTTGAACAAATTAAAACTGAAGTCTTTACCTGAGGTTACAACATACTGGCTGGGGAGGAGAAAGAGTTGGCAAAAACAACCCAGCTTAGAGCAGCAAAGGGGGGAAGTACCTGAGACTTCAGTGTGATGATATTATATAAATTATGGCCTGGGCATTAAATAATTTTCACCCACACCTATCTTCTTTGTTTCCCAAAAGGTGCAGCCACACGTTCTGCTTCCAGCCTGGCTTTAAATGTTTCCTTATTTTAGTGAGGCGTGTGCCTCACCCGTTAGGCTGAGGCTGATCATAATCAAGTCAAATTTTGCAGCAGAAGGCAATTGGCTTTCTTTATTTTTATTTTTTTTAACTTCCTTATGTTCTGATCAAATTTGATATGCAGCATAAATGTCCCTGGTACACTTAATGTATATCATGAACACAAGCCTGGGGAGGTTTGATTGCTCTTTGGCTAGAACAAAATAAAGGAGCACATATTCCTTACTCTAGTGGTATGTAATTGACATGGCTGTACACGTGAGAGAAAAAGAGATGGCACTTTTCCCACTCGTCTTAAGAAAAGGTGATCCCATTTAAGGCAAAAACTTTTGTATGCAAGTGGCATTTGTTTGAAATGTGTCCTCTTCAGAATGATCCGGTTATCGTGGCCGTGCAGGGCCTGAAAGGAGAATCAGCTGGAAACCCCTTATCGTGCCCTGAGCAATGAGGAAGGTTGCATGTTCACTATCGGGCAGTCCAAGGAGGTGGAAACATGTACCTTTGCCCAGCACAGTCCTGGATAAGGAGACTAACATGAAAACATGCAACAGTAGTCTTTATCCAGCACCTCAGCTGGATGGAGCACTCGTGATGCACAAGCCCAGCAGTGTGAGGGTGAAAACACCTTTCTGCTCAAATAAACTTGGTTCTGCTGTTCAGGAATACAGGAGTCACATAAAAGTTACTATATTAGCTAAAACCCTTTATTTTTCTCTGAAATGAATGAGGGCTGGTGGTGTTCAGCCCTTTCTGGACAAGAGCCTTCTTTCTTTCTTCTTCCTGAAGAAGACCAGGGATGTACTATAGCTGTTGGTATTTAGCTGTTCTCGTTACTGAGCTATTAATGGCATTAACTGTTTGACTTAGCTGTAAACTAGTCTTTAGCCCCAGGAACACTGAGGTTAGTGCTACAAAGGTTAGCTGTAGGAACAGAGCTGCTACTGGCCTGTCTCCTCTGGCAACATTAGCAGCTGTGCAGTGTTTTGCAAGTAAAGACTGATGATTCTGTCAACTTGCGTGGGTTTTCATACCATTTGCGAGGTCTGTCTGATTTCTCTGTTCAGTGGCAACAGGATAACAAACCGTCTTTGTTCACAGTTTTCCCAAGACACGTGCTGGCACAAAAGAGGTGCCACTGGCACGCTGCAGACCAGAAATGGCTACACTTCGGTGGCTCGGAAGTTGTTCTGCTGCACAGTGTTTGCAAAATAAGATGAGATCTTGTGTGGGCAAGAAGTGATAAATATGTGCAAATATTTAGTGTTGCGTTCTGCAGGCTGGGAGCACCATTTGGGCCAGCCTTGTAAGGGCAACATCTCTTGGGAATTTCACTTCCTCTCATAATCTGTTGTCAATGTGACATGGCAGATTAGAGTTCAGCCTTGGAAACTGTGAGTTTTTTCCTTCTATTCCTATTTGACATACATTTTTGCTCAAACTTGTGAACTGCTCCCATCATTTTGGGAGGCAGTACAGATGCACGCATTTAACACTTCTTTCTCTTTCTGAAAGCGAGTCCAGTTGTACCAAACACTGAACCGAGGAAACCCGTCATTTCTTATCCAGAAGGAATGTATGTAAATTTATCATCTTAATTGATGCCTCTCCATGAGGTTCATATAATCAGCCCTTGTAGCTTAACGTGCTAATGAACAGGGTAAGTAGAAATCTAATATATTAAAGGAATGCAGACCAATTTGTCTGAGCCCTGCTGAGACCTGCAGTGTAAGTTTTGCAAAGATTTACTCATCTCTCTCCTATCTTTCACTTAGCCGCCTTTTACTCCTCTTTCTGTTGATCCTCTGCAAGTGGAGTGATTCTCCAAATTGCACAGAAACCTCTGTGAGGATGTGCATAGGGGTCAGGAGGATGTTTGGAGAAGGCAGTGATGATGGTAAATCCCCTTTCCCTCTGGCACACACACAAATCTGCACGAGACTGCACACTGCCAGGAGCAGCACAAGAGCTCCGTGTCCTCACGTCTCAGCACAGAGCAGGCAGTGGAAAGTGAGAAGTGTGGGATCCAGCGGGAGCTCTGCTGGCAGTGGGATCAGGGACCAGTGCTGGGCAGGTAGGTGGCTGTCTCAGGCAGCTGAGCTCCTGTGAAGCCCCTCTGAGTCACCTGGCTGCAGTTTGCACCCGGGTTTCTCCAGGCCTGTCAAGTCCTTGCTTCCTCAGCTTTCCTGGAAATCATTACACACAGAGCTTCAATCTGTTTGCCAGTTACTGTGTATTTCCAGGGCCTGGGATCAGCTAGCTAGTGCTGTGAGGTCGAAACAGGCTGAATCCTCTTCCTCCTTAAAGGAGCCGGTGGGATAAATGCTGCCACGGATTGTTCGCATGGCGTGTGCGTAGCATCTCTCTCCCCTATCTCTTGCCAGCCTCATCCATCTTCCCTGGAAGCTGGTCTGAGCAGGCACTGCAGTGTGCAGTGCCCAGGACAGCAGCGGCCCTTTTCAAATGGCTCCTTAGTGCTGCCATAATAAGCCTGATAAATAAAACATGGCTTGCAGACACGGATTTACTGGAGAGGGCTAAGGGGGCTGTAGCTCCCTCATTAGTATCTCCCGGTGCAGCATGTGTGCTCCTCATTATGTGGCACAGTGGCGGTTGTCTAGTCATCCATGATGAGGCTGCAGCCACTCCAAGGATGCACCAGGGATCCCAGGGATTCTTTTTTTTTTTCTTCTCCTGTATTAATAATTGGAATTTAGAAGAAAAAAAAAAAAAGAGCTTGAATATGAAGAGGATGAAGGGGAAAAGATTGCAACTGGGTCTGATTTTTTCTCCCGTGCGTCTCTATAAGTCAGCAGCAAACAGAGAAATCCGTACAGCTGTGCTATTATGGAATTGGCATGAGCAGGATCGAGACCTTTGTACTCTACAAACTCCTTTTTTTGGGGAGATTTGTTTATGTTCATTCTAAAATGCTGCTCATAAACTTGTGGCTGAAGTATAAACTTTACCATCTCCCTCACATTTTTTGTCTTCTGTTCAAGGCAAAGGAAGCAATTTGGCTGATTTCAAGTCCCTCAGAGCTGGGGACTCAGGAATCTGGGTTAATCTGGACAGGGCTTGTGGAGGTTTGATCCAGCTTTTCTCTCTGGCCATCGCTTAAATCCCTCCTACCTCCCGCATACAAGTTACAACTGCATCATCTTAGTAACCCTGTGACCAAGAGGCATGAGAGTCTCCTCTGAGACTGTAATCTCACTCTAAACAGCTCTCTGGCGGGTGCTCGTGAGTGGCGATACATCATGCAATTTTCTCCTTTAGAGGCTTGCGGTGTCATCTCCACCGTGATCGCTGCCCTGCCCGGCCAGTGCCGGTGAGCCAGAGACCAGGGCCAGCCTGGAAGCGTGTTCCTGGCACACCTCTGCATGGCTGGGGCGTGCGTGGGCTCACAAACAGTGTTAGCAAAATCTGCCCCTTCCTCTTTGCCTCTCATCCACGCTCTGGCAGGAAAGAAACCTGTTTAGGATGGCAGGAGACTTTACTGGTGTAGCAAAGTAATCCTCAATAAGCTCAGGACTTTTCTGTAATGGTATTTAATATGCAGATAGTCAAACGAATGCCACCGTGATGTATTTTTATGGACAAATATTATATATTAAGCCCTGATTTATACATTTGAGCGTAATACCTGGGGCTCTGAGGAGAGCCTTTAATCTCTGTCAGCGAGGCAGCACGCATGCTAAAGCGCCGAGTAAATCTGCACGGGAGCGCTGAACTGAGCGCAGCATATATCAGAGTTCTCCCGCCTGATAAAATTAAATACACGAGACCACCTTTCTGTGACATTACCGGATTGATACGCAGGGGCTGGCACCAGGAAATACCGATCTGTGCTTCCCACTCGGACCCAAACCCGCACCATTCCTGCTGCTTCTGCCGTTCCCATCCCAAGGGTGCCGTCTCAAGCTCCTAGGAAACGTTCCTGGGTGAAGCAAGGTCTCTGTCCTCGACTTTCCCCCTCTCCTTCGATCACCTTGCTCCCATGTGACCGCCTGGGCGCAGCTGAGGGGGTGCCGGTGCCCTATTTCCCCTTCACCAGCACGCGTAGTAAGGTGAGCATCGTCTCAGCATGGGGTTCTGCATTTAATAATCTCAGCAGCTCAACTGTTTTTATCTGAATCTCCCTCCTGAACTGATAAATCTAAATTGCACATTTTCTGACCCGCTTTAGCTGAGGGGGAAATCTCGCAGGTATCCTCAGGTGACGCGCGGGCTCTGCCGCGCCTCTCCGGCTCCATCTACTGCACTTTTCTGGCACTGCCGCCCCTTCCCGTCCGCAGGCTGGCGGCTCCCGCAGGAGCTGCCCCTTTATCCCGCCGAGCTGGCGGAAAAACGGGAGCTCTGGTTTTGTTTGAAAGGCCCAGAGCTGTCCAGGTGGTGAAACAAATACAGTACGCGTTCATACAGTCCTATAAATTGTAATTCCTCGTTGTAAACCAGTCACTGATTTTCAATGCCTGGCTTGCTGGGTGAATTCTTCACTTCCCCGTGCTCAGAAAGAGAAGGAGCAGAACAAAGGTGGCCACCGTCACTGAAGCTTTCCGTGCTGGCTGATGGAGCAAGAATTGGGGCCATGGCAGAACGAGGGGCTGGAGGAGAGCTCTGTGTGGGGTGGAGGGGGCTTGCATAGGAGCCAATCTTCACTTGCTGCTAGAAGATGCCAAGGGGGAAGATACCAGCTTCGATTTCTGCCATCTGATGGGGACTTACAGGGTGGGACTAGAAGCAGCAGAATTTTCCTGTGAAACTTCTATCTCTTCATGTTACATTCAGTATTAAAAGAGAAGCTGCTCTGAAAGAATATCCTACTTTTCCTGTCTCTCGTTCAGAGCTGACATGGAGGCGTTATGTGTCCTTATTATAAGCACTCCTATTATAGTGTGGTTTTGGCTGGAGGATGCTGTATGGTTAAAGACGACTATTACAACCAAAAATAGTACCAGAGCTTCCCGAACTTATGACTATTATGAATTTGTATGATTAATATTTAGTTGCTCTACAGAAAGCACCAAAAGCTGGAAGTCAAAATCAGAATGAAGTTGTGCTAAGGACTGCAAACAACTTTTTTTTTTTTTAATGTATCTATTCATAGTGCATATTTCTGTGGGTGATAGATTAACATAAAAATACTGCCAGTCTTTTTCGGGGTTGTAGAACACAAGGTACATCATATATTATTTTTTAATTGAAACTCAGATCAGCTGTTTGAAATGAATTTGTTTCAATGACAAGTAACATATTTTTCTGCAGTCCTTGTGAAAACTGGAAATAAGGTCGATTTGGCAGCTTAGCCTATGAAGTTCTGGGGCAAATCCGTAAACCAAAAGACCACAGGGTTTTGTCCTGGCTTTGATGAAGTTCTGAAAAGAGCTAAATTAAATCCATGCTGTAGCCATATGTGTAATTTTGTTCTACTGGAATAGCTTTTAGCTGTCAGTGAATTTCTCTGTACTCCCAGCATTGTGTAAGAGATGACACAAGAGCCTGAAGATTACTCTCTCCAGTAGTAACATGCATTTGCAGCCTTAAAATTATTACAACAGCATTTTTTCATTTACATGGCTGGAGAGAATCTGTTTTTGCAGTAAATTTGTATTTCAAAGCAGATTTTTGTGTCCATCATTATTGGTGGTTTACAAGATTTCTCTTTTTTTCCCCCCCATTTGGGGATGTGGGAACAAATGAAATAAACCCGTCATAAAAAATAATTTTGTCCAGGTGGAACATAAATCAGCCAAAAAAATATTATTCTACATGGCAAATAAAAAGCATATGCTGTATTATTTAAAGCACAGCCTCCATATTCACATACAAAATTAATGCTACAGTGGGAGGTAAAACTGATGGAGGCAGACAATGAAAATATTAGGAGTAAAACATCATGCCAGGAACAATTCAAGCAGAGCCACTTGCAGGGTCATGGTCGTATTCCATTTCAAATGGGCATGGAAATACACTGTGGGTTATTCTTCTCCAGAGATGCACACATAATAAGCACCTGCTCCCCATGTCTACTCTTCCCTTTTAACTGTTGATTTATTGGATGTTTCTGAAAGCTGTGGCCAGGCTTGTGAGGGATATATGACGTGGTGCCTGCAGGAAGGAATGGGAGTGGGCAGACGAGCTGCCACGCTCGCCGTCCCTACTGTGGGGTGAAGGAAGGGCTGAGCAGGATTCACAACAAAAGCTGGCTGCTCCTCAGCTTCCAAGGGAAAGGACACCACTGGAAAGTGAATCACGGTCACTGGGCCTGGGTCGCACCTGGGAAAGTCACTAAAAAGTTATGAACTGTGTTCCTTGCCTCAGACTGGAGTAAATGGTGGGGTGAGAGGAGAAACACACAGCGTTCAGCAGTCTAAGGCACCAAAAGGGATCTTTGCCATCACTAGGTATTTGTCTTCCACAGCATCAAGGGAATGATATACGAGTATAAAACATAATATTGCATGTGTTTAAGGTAATTTTCAGAAGATTATGAATCCACCCTTCTTACATATGTGAGAAGGTACATACCACACACTCCCTACTACACTGGAGGCACTACCACCAGCAAATATTTTATTCTCATCCTGGTCCTCCCAGGGTTGGGGGGGGTTTCACTCCATTCCTCCTCTGAAGTGGAGCCTCACTAAATAAGGAATGTACATAATCTTCAGATAATGTTGAAGAGAGGTCACTACAAAGAGACTTTGAATTAATACAATGTTTATCCCTGTAATTTAATTAAAAAAAAAAAAAACACACAGTGAACCTTCTTGCTCTCTGCCCTACTATTTCACTATTCTCTGCTATTTTCTTCTCTGTAGCAAGAGTGGAGCTTTGCAGCTATGAGGTCTTGAGATATTCTAGTCTTGGTGGTCCTTGAGATATAATGACACAGCATGCCCATTTAGAAACAAAAGAAAGAAAATTATGTTTAATTAAATATGTGAATCAGAAAATGTAGGGCTATTGAGAATCATCCTGAACTGCACATTCTACGTACATGGCTAAAAAAAAGATGCACTGTAGCAACTGGAGTAATTCATGGTTCAGTTCCCCTATGATGGTAAGCAGTTTATTGACCTAGAACTACAAAATCATTCGAAATTACATTTGGCAATGCTGAACTTCTGACACAAATCCCCTGATGTAAGGAAATGGAGAGGACAGCCGCACAACCTTCCACTGAGCCCTGCTGTGTCTTTAAACAGCAGCAGGAGAGGTGCACCAAATTCAGAAAGATAGAAGAGCAATAGAGGAGCAAGAAACTCTTGCATTTTAGCCCTGGCTCCTTCAATGGTCTTGAGCCAGTCTCCTTGGGCCAGACATTCAGGTGTTAATCAGTCAGAGTGCAGGTCAGGCTTTACACAGAGCTTCCTGTGCTCATTCCTGGGTCCCTTGGGCCTGACTTACACACCCAAGAGCATCAAGGTGTTTAAAAACCAAGTCCTGATGGTGCCTGCTGGGAGCTTTTGAAGTAGGATCCCTAAGGTCTGACCTTGCAAGTTCATGATGGGGCAGTGAGTCTACCCCAGTTACAGCTCTACTCATGACACCTCCCAGTCAAGGCAAGGCCTGGCTCTTTATGTGTTGTCACCGGCAAGGAGACACAGCCTTGGCCACCAAATTTGCTTCAAGGACCAGTTGGGACTTTCTTGTAGGAGGAGTGCATGGGCAGAAAGGAAAATCAGCAGACCTTATCACTTGCCTGGCAGGTTGGCTAGCAGAGGATTTTTGACTTGGTGTGAATCTCTTTCTTTGACAGGCGTGTTGCAAGGAAAACGTGTTTCCCAGCCTGACCTGCACGCATGGATCATGTCTGATCTACCATGTAACTGGAAGGGAGATTTGGGGCACAGGTCTGGTAGAAAGCACAACCAAACTTAGAAAGCAAGCACAGCTCCCAAAATGGGGGGATGTGAATTTACTCTCTGATGTCTTTCAGCTCTAATCTCAGTAATCTCAAGTGGTCCAGTAATCTCAATTGCTATAAATAACACTGCAAATGTTCTCCCTCAGAAGCTTTATCTTTTGGCTGATGCCATCCCTCTAAGTGTTAAGACATTGTTGTGCCCAGTTTTTGCTGTAGCCAAATGGGACTAGAAGGAAATCAATAGCCCCATTTTGCCTGTCACTTACTTAAGCTTGATTTGAACCCATGTTTGTAAAGCTGAAAGCTTTTGTAATCCATTGCTGTTGTGCCTCCCACAGCCAGCCTATCTCTGAGAATTCCATATTCCTACATTTTAAGAAGAAATATGATGGACAATGAAAACATGTATTTGTTTAGTTTATATATGTTTAAATCAACACTTTTTCTGTTATTAAGGCTGTGCTAAAAAGAGACTGCTTTGAAAGGAGACACATCTGCTCAGAGCAAAGGCTTCCATAACTCATTCGGAATTATTGGTCATACCCACAATATTAGTGATAAAAATTGATTATCCATTCCCACTTGCTTCACGATCCATAGCATTTTTTTCATTCATTTTGTAAGTTGGTTTATACAGAGTGAGACAGTGTTATTTGAATAGCCAAGGACGAGCATGATACATCTTACTAAAAGCCCACACCAGCAGAAAAAAGGATTTTTTTTATGTTAGTCTTGTCCTGTCCTGAAGGTAGAAATAATCTAGATTTGGCAAGTATCATGACCTCTTTCAACCTTTTGGAGCAAATGCCCGTCTGTCAGTGTGTGTGCGCTGCCCACTTAGGCTCACTGCTGCCCTTTTATCCCCAAGTGCAAAGTTTGGGACTTGGTAGAGCACTGTCGTTTAAAGAAGGGTTTTCTAAGATTCTTAGCTCATTGTGGGACTGTCACCAGCAGCTCATAGAAGGCAAGGGAGAGGGGGAAGGACCGAATGTTGCAAGGATGGAAAGAAAAACTAAAGGGGGGGACAAACTCAAAGCTTCTGCAAAACTTTCTGAGGGAAAGATGTGTTTTGAACATAGTGTTTCAGCAACATGGGCTCAGCTGCTCCCGAGAAGAGGACCATGCATAAGACACCTCCAAGAGGGTGACATCATGACCATTAGCATCCAGAGCCTTATACACTCTCCTGCAGCTGTAGGGGACAGGAGGAGCACTCCTGACATCAATCCTGTGTTCACAGGCATTGAAAGGGCAGAGAAGTTTGGATATCCCCTTCTGGTGAAGCTGTAAAAGTTGCAATCTCCAACTTAAGCTGATCCTTGGAGTCCAACTGTTAGATGTGGTGGGAGAACAGAGGTTACCCTTAAAATGGTATACTTTGTAGTGTTGCACTTGTGAGGATGAGTTTATTGACATGACCATAACCTTAACTCCCTGTTAAAAGAGTGGTTAAACCATGACACTCCCTTACCAAAAATAGAGAGGGACTTACTGGCCTGCCCAGATATATTTTTTTTTTTTACTTAGACCTAAAAGGTTTTGGTTATTTGATGCAAAACTGGATCCTGAAGATTCTACCTTTCCCTCAGTAACTCCTTTTAGCATAAACAGGTATTACCTGCACGCAAGGGAAGAGGGAGAGCAGACTCCTAATAAAAATACTTTACACCTTAAGTGCATAGGTGGTAGCTTCCTTCACACAGTAAAACACCCAAAGCATAGACTGACATGAGATTGAAAGGAGAGGTGTTTCCACTTGGGACTATGAAATGTAAATCTCTTTTTGTTCAATAAGGAGGCGAGACAAGTTTTGCCACTCAGTTGCTGTGTAATCTCTGCTGGAGCCAGCACTGCTTGTCTTGCACGGGATCTCGAGCTCCTGAGGGCGACTGCAGCGCAAACCACTAATGCCAGCAAGAGCAATAAGAAAACCAGCCACGTCTACATCCTTCCAGTCCCCTCACCGACGGTGTTTATGAGCTGCATCCCATCTTCAGGGCGGGATCTCTGCGGTTCGCCGTGGTTTGAAGGAGGGAGGCAGGGCGTGCGGAAGGGCAGGGCGGGGATGCGCAGCCCCTTCTCCGCGAGGTGCCCATGGGGAGCGGACCCGCGGCTCTCGCTGCCGGGGCCGGGGCTGGGGGAGGCGGGAGGCGCAGCCCGGGCTGCGCTGCCAAACCTGGCGCTGCTTTGCCATCTAGTGCCGCGCGTCCGGATTGCAAGAGCCCGTGGCCAGCATCGCACGGAAACACAGCTTTATGGCCCAGCCGGAATTACAGGAACTTCAGTTTGGGTTGTTTTGGGGTTTTTTTTAACATTAATTCTCATCAATATTTTATATGTGCCGCAATGGCTGCGTAACCGCGTCTCGAAGAAACGGTGAGTGTTTCATGTGGTCGATAGCAATGGGAAGGGAATAAATCACTGGTGGCCACACGAGTTGCCTGGGGCTTGCTGTGAAACCCTTCCCTCATTGATTTGCAGTCGCCTAAAAGTGGATATTTGGTGTCATTCGGCTCTCCTGGTTTAGGGTTGAAACTGTGAAGGAACCAAAGCCGCCACAGCACTGCTGCTGCCACTCAACTTGTTTGGCAAATGAGGCTTCTTTGAGTTGTGAGGGACATGATGTTCAAGGGAAGGCTTGGGAGCAGAGCCGGGTGAATCCCTTTCAGTGACACTGAGAATGGATCCCATCAGTTTTGTGGACCCTTCCTCTCACCTGAAAATTTTCCATGAGTAGGTCACAATTTTCTTACATTAACTCACTCTTCTAAATTATCGGGTCAAAAATTTCAGTGAACATAGGCCATCCCTAAAGGATGTGCAGGCAGTTTATTGGGGAGCCCTGGAGTCACAGGAATTATAGCTGGTTGACTGGAAGCACGGGAACACTGTACTAAGCCTTTTGGTCCAGACACACAGGGCTTACTCACGTGTATGAATTTCTGATTTACTCTCTGAAATAATTCTCCCCTGTTCATTTAGAGAGTGCTGTGTCTACAAACTTCCGGGCTTTGACATTTTTAAGACTATAACTAGATATGAAAAAATGCCTGAGATGCAAATCCTACCTAATTTCCCATAAAGTACAAATTAATATTTGCTGAACCTTTTCATTTTAGGTTTAATTTCAACAAATTCTAGTCACCTCTGAAATAGAGAGGGCATAGATAAGTGGGTTTGGCTGCCTCACAACCAGTTCCCAGCACGTAGAACTAAAAGGTCTCATGCTTCATGAACTGAAGTTAACAGGGACAGGTTTGGACTTTGAACACCATTTCCTTAAAGAAGAGAAAAACAATCTTTTTGTTGGCAACCAGTTTCCAGAGGAACTTTAGAAATAATTTCTGGTTTTGTTATGTAAAACTTCCTTCAGCATTTGGATGCACACAAACATCTTTACAGGCCCAAGAACTTGTCATAGGGAGGAGCTGGCATTGCTTGGGTAAAGGACAGGCACATAAACTGTGTGCCAGGGAGCTTAAAAAGTAGGTGATGATGAGGCAAAGCAAAAGGAGACTGAGTTAAGCCGGAGACTGAGACAGTCAGAAAGGGTGAAGATAACAATAATAAACTAATGAGCTGTTTTCCAAGTGCCTCTCCCACTGCGCAGGAAAACAGGGCAACAGATGTGCCACCACAAAGAGTACCTGGCAGCTTTCGGGTAAAGCCATACCACACCCTGTAGGCTTGGTGAGCTATGAATAATACCAAAGTTTCATTTCACATGCTAGCACAGGCTATATTGTCATCTACAATTCAAATCTTTACTTACGAGGTTATCGGGTTTGCTATCAAGAGAGAATAACAAAGAAGTGTTTGAAGGCAAGATCCAGTGAGACCTGGTTTTCTACAGATTCATGGCTTAAGACTGAGCACCTAAGAGGGATTTGTACTGTGTAATAGCAGTTATGCCCACACTGTGCCCTTTCCCTCAGCTGGGAATATCAATAAGGTCTTTTCCATCCACCTTCCTGCTTTCATGCAACCCACAGGAAATGTCTGTCTTGGACATCTTTGGCCCTCTGTCACATTTGGTTAAATTGGGTGGTAAGTTTAAAAACTGTTGAGGTTACCTGGACTCAAAATCAACAAATGGCTTGAATTAGTCTTTTTTCCTTAGCAAACTCAAGTTATTCAGTGCAGAGTTGGAGGGATAAAGACTTCAGCCTTCAAAAAGAGATTGTATTGCAGCAGAAAGGATGACTTAGAAAAGGGTGACCTTTTCTAACCCTGGCAAATATTTCCATCATTATCAACAATAATGACTAATAAAGTAACAAAAATAACAACTGAGCTTTTACGTAATAGCTTACATCTCGAAGTGCTTTTCAGCTTCTTTTCTCCGCTTCTAGAGTAATTCTCTCAAAATTCATTACGTTGTTTGCAGTGTTGCTATAGCCCAGTCCCTTCTTGGATAGGATGAAGACAATCACGTGGATTGCAACACACTGCATGTCAGTGGAGGGAGAGGAAATACTAGACAAAGACATTCAGATAGATTCCTGCTCGGTCATAAAATGTCAGGGTTTCTTTTGTATTAAAGCAAGGAAGACAGGACTTAAACAGTAGATGTCTTATTCTGCATTTTTTTGGCTAGACTGGGCAAACTGTGAGCATCATTGTAGGTGAGGCACCCCAAAGCCAATCTCCTGTCAATACAAGGAACTGAGTTTGGATCAGAGTTGTGCTGTGAGTACAGAAGCACAGCAATGTTGATTTTATGAGATGTGCAGTGATGTGCGATCGCACAGATCCTAAAACATCCAGAGCACACACCAGATAATGCCTCAGATCCAAACTAGTAAATGCCTCTCTTCTGAGGACTTGAATGCCAAAGATGTGTTCAAAGGCAGAGAACAGGCCATTGAAAAGCCTTTGAAAGGATTGCTGCTGAGCTGTGGTTCAGTTTAACTTTTGGGGCAGGATATTTGCTTGTATTCTTACAAAAATGTGAGCTGTGGAGTCTCTGCGTGCATTAGGATATGCATACAAAGAGACAGAGAGGAAAAATTACTGAATACTTTATACTTTACAGATTCTAAAATTGATGGTAGTTACATGTTGAGGGGAGGCTGAACTCACCTGCCAGCAGCGCAGAGACAATGATCCTGCCATTTAGAAAACATGCAGAAAAGGTACTATAACACTTATTAATTAGTTTCTCTTACTAGTGTTTCATTAAAGTATTATTATTATTGTAATTATTGCTGTTATTTTTCTCCCAGTGAGTGTGCACAGTGAATGACTAAATAATTTGGACAGGCAAAGCATGACTGGGAAAGAAAGGGTTTCTAAGTACTTCATTCCCCCCCATCTTTTTCCCTCCAGAAAGGAGAATAAAATCCCATGGGTTTTGTGCCGAACTTAGTGCAGCAGACAGGCAGCAAATAATTAAGCATTCTTTTCTGACAGCTTTAGGCCTTCCATGTGTGCCAGTGAGGGTAGAAGGGGGCTGCATGCAGCCAGTGCTTGGTCACTGACCCAAACTGTGCCAGAGGGTCGATGCCAAGCACGGCCAAAGCCCAGCAGATGGGCATGAACAGCGAAGGGTAGTGGGCTTGTAGAAGGGTCAACACCGTGACCTTGAGAGGGAGAAAGGAGTGACACGCCTTTAGCTTCCTTGGGTTTATATGAAAGCAAGTTAGTGACATAAGGCATGTCATTCTGCCCGAGTGAGACACCAGGACAGCCGGGAGATGCTGGAGCAACCTCAGGTACAGCCTGCAGCAGCTGCTGGTGTTGCACCAGCTGTGATGGTCTGGGCATGGAGCTGATGGATTGGTGGGATGGGATCCTGAGTAACCAGCGCTCCATCCAAATGCTCCCCTCTGATAAAGGAATCTTCAATGGCTCCTTAAAAGCTCCTTAGAGCCACAAAAGCTCAGTTTCTTTTTTTTTTTTTTGATGAAACAATGGATGTGGCTGGAGGTGGAATTGAGATGGTAGAAGGATAAAACTACACTGAGGCTTCCTTCTGTATCTTGTTGATGCAATCAGCACAGGTAGCTAAACGGAGGTGCAGCACTTCAGAGTGTTCAAAGACAGATAAGGAAAGACTGAAGCACTTTTCAGAAGGGCTGAGCCACTTTTCCGTGTCAGTAACACTGTGTCAGGAATGTGCTTTCATTATTTTCCCCCCAAAATAACAATATGTGAAGTTGTGTGAAGCATGTTTGGTGGGAAACACCAATTGTGCGTAAAGCCACTTCTGGAAGTTCTATAAATGAGCTTTTCGAGCAACTTACAGACATGTGAGGTCAGTTTCCATTGAATTTTAATGGGGTTTGTGCATCTGTTATTTCAGTCTTGAACAAAATTCTAAAACTGTTGCTTAACTGCCTTCTTTGTACTGCAGTAAAAACCATCAAAGTCCTTTAAATACAAATCAATATAATGGACAAAATGACCATTTGAAAATTATAGGCTACTCTAGTAATTTAAAGAAAACATTCTTAATCCTGCTAAGCCCTATTCAAATAAATCCAACAACTACTTTAAGAGACATATAATGATCTAATGTACTCAGCCAGCTCTGTGTCTCCTTGAATAACTCAAGGGGACAAAACAAAACAAAATTCCAGCCAATAGCCAGATGGGGATATGGCACAACTTAGTAAATTAAAGTAAGATGGGAGACAGATGGAGGCCTTTTCAGAAGTCAGATTTTGGTAGTTGGAAAGGACAGTGATACTCCGGCTGTGGCAAAATCCCAGCAGATTGGACTTAAAAAAGCTGTGGGAAACGTGTGGTCACAGCCTGACATTAAAAGTCTGTAAACTGTTTGCGTAACTCCACAGATCTCCTGTGCCTCGGATACGAATTATTTCTTTGGAGCATTGCTGGGCATGAGCTGTGCTGGACCACTCGGGATGCCATGAGGAGCAGCATCAGGAGGGATTTCACAGCCCTGATCTGAGCCCCTCAGTCAGCTGCCTCGAGGTGAAGAGCCCCCACTTGACTTCCTTTGAGGGCAGACATGGAGGTCCTTCTCCCTGTCCACCCCGGAACTTCCAGGCTATTTTCTCTCCGTTTCAATGTCAGCGAGCAGAGTCACTGCTAAGCGCTTTCCCACACTCCCCCTTCCACTCCTTCCTTTTCAGCAGCGTGGGAAATACTGTGCCCACACTTTTCATGAATGTTCCCTAAATGACTGAATGTTCGTGTGGGGGGATCAGTTACCCTCCTGTACTTTGAGGGTTTGTTGCTGTTACACTATTTCCTCTTTGGCTGCATTTCTTTCCCTGCTCTCCCCTTTTTGCTGGGGGTACAGCACATTAGGCCTTATGCTCACATGGGAGGCGTCTTCTTTCCCCAAAACATTTGTATGTCATCAAGCTGAACATGCTGACAATTACCAGGTGGAATGCTGGCTGCTCTTTTGAATTGGCATGATTTTTCATCCAGACTTCCAAACTGCTAACAAAGGCACTCACGGGCACCTGCCAAGGTGCTACTCCCTGTCTTTTCCTTTTTCTGTAATGTAGTGGTTTAGGTGCAATTTATACTAGGATGCCACAGAGTGAGGGGATGGCCATCAAAAGAATGTACACTGACCTACATGGCATGGCACATCTGTCCAAGCTGGTTCCCAGCCTTGCTGTAAAGCCCACTAGAGGCTACAGCTACTCGAGCCTGTGTTTCTTGGGTGACACACCACCTCTCCTCTCTTTTGTTCTCCCTGTGGACATCTTGTTCTCTTTCCATTTTTTCAGATTAGCAGCTTTCCAAAGGCAGAGACACTTGATCATCCTCTCAGCTTCACCAAGCATGTTAAGTCTGTGCTGCACACCAACAGATGTCACACTGTTTGATGGATTATAGTTTAAGAGTGAAAATATGGCCATCCTAATGAAACAGACACTTGTGAAGGTGGGAACTACAGACCATGGAACATTTTGTAGTCATTGACACAGCTTGGCAAAGTCCTATTATTTATTTACATCTGCATTTTGCCCTGTAGCATGAACCCGATTGTAGTGGTAGCAGGGTGAAGGAGGAGGAATACTGATGATGCTTTTAAATGCTTCGGGTCCTTGCTCTCTCAGAATCACACAATGGGTAAGGTTGGAAGGGACTGTGTCCACTGCTCTAGCTGTGATAATAACTCAATATCTGAGCAATGCACTTTCTTTAGCAAGTGGTTTGAGTTGCATGGCTGGGTGTGAACACACTGACCTACTTCAACCTCCTTTGCAATTTTTAGATTTCCCTGTTTACCCCTTTTGTTGTCAGCTTGTTCACTGTTGCTTATAATCAGGCGGCTTTACTGCCTTTGTGGTTGGTTTCTCCAGACATAATTAAATTGTCTGTCATTGACATCTGGCTCTGCTGAGGTTTGGGTTGCATCTTCTTGGCTGCCTCAATGTCCTCCTTGATTTGGGATTCTGATCACTGCCTGCCCGGGCATGGCACATCATCAATGGGCACTTTCATTCCTCAAGACTCCCTTGTGCCTACAATAACGCAGTGAAGTGTTTCTGGCTCCCGGAGCACTCCGGAAGGTTATTTCAAGACAGCCTCAGCTGTTGTGCCTGTTGTGCATGCTGGAGCCTCCAGCAGGACTTCATCAAGCTGTAGGAATTTCTAAGGGTCCCTGTCCCTTTGCAGGAGGGCTGTGAGCTCTCCAGGGCTGGTCTCTTCACCTTCACACCCAGCCAGAGGTCTCATTTACAGTGTCCCTTGGTCCTTCAGTGGCTGATAAAATCCTGACAAAAAACTGGTTGATGGAAGAATTGGATTTCTTCCTGCTGTCCATGATCTTGCCAAAGGGTCAAAACAAGACCTGGTACCTCTCCTGTGCCCCTTCTCTCCTCTGCTGTTTCTTCTGGTTTAATCCAAACTGACAACTGAGCCCCAGGCAGCCGCTCACTCACTCCCCCACCAGTGGGATGGGGGAGAGAATCAGAAGAGTAAAAGTTAGCAAACTCAGGGATTGAGATACAGAGAGTTTAATAGCAAAAGCCTTGTGTGCCAGCAGAGCAAACCAAAAAAAGGAATTCATGCACTACTTCCCATGGTTGGGCAGGTGTTCAGCCATCCCCAGGACAGCAGTGCTCCATCATGTGTGACTTGGGGAGACAAACACCATCACTCCAAACATTCCCCCTTCCTTCTTTCCCCTGCTCTGTATGCTGATCGTGATGCCATATGGAATAGGATGTCCCTCTGGTCACTTGAGGTCAGCTGTCCCTGCTGTGTCTCCTCCCAGTGTCACATGCACCTGCAGCCCCCAGTGTGTCAGTAGGAGAAGCAGAAAAGGCCTTGATGCTGTGCAAGTGCTGCTCAGCAATGACAAAAACACCTCTGTATTATCAACACTGTTTTCAGCAAATCCAAAACACAGCCCCATACTAGCCACTGTGAAGAAATTTAACCTGCCCCAGCCCAAACCAGCACACTATTACAGAGCTTTCTCTAATTTTGTATGTTACAACCTGTGCTATCTACACTCTGTGTCTGCAATGCTTCTTTTGATCCCTTAATTTCAGGTTTGTGAAACATTGCAGGTGGTGACGAGAACAGGGCTCATCTTTTCCGTGACATACCCACGTGTTTCTGGTGAACAGCCCTGTGACAAGAACAGGGCTCATCTTTTCTCTGACATACCCTCGTGATTCTGGTGAACAGCCCTGTGAATTTCCTATGGATGCAGTTGGCCCCTTGCTTCTGGGAAGGATTTTTGCTTTCGATTGTCATAGCTTTGGGTGATGTGCACCCTCTTGGTCTCGGGCCCAACAGCTCAGGTACATGCAATCTCACAACCTACAGCTTTTCTTTGTCCAGTTCATTGACTTTAGTGGATTAAAGGTACCCAGTCTACAGATGTCACTCATTGGAAAGTTTGGCATGGCAAGTTTTAATCTTCTTACTAAATTTCCTGAATTTTGTGGTCCTGTGCTTGCTTGCCTGGCTGTGGTTAGCTATGACTGTTGCTAGATCTTTTCACAAGAGAGAGCCTTAAAATTTTACAGATTGTCTTCCCACTGCACATGAAGTTGCTCCTATCTTTCCTATAAAGACCCTTCACATTTAACCTTCACCTCCCAGTTTTTCCCGCTTTGAAATTCTTGTGATTCTTTCTGGTTGGAAGCTCTTCAAAGTATTCATCCAATCTGTCTTGTTATCACTCCTTGCAGGAAAGGATTCCCCCTTTCCCCTGGATTTTTTATGCACTTTTCCTCTGTCTGCTTTACTCTGGCGTTTCCAGCCACATGCTTTTTGAGGCTTTCTAGACACCATGTTACAGATATGTTTGTTAATTTCTGCTTTGCCCAGTGTGATCTCTGCACCCACGCAGAGGCTGCCGTGTATCTTTATTTTCTATAGCCCAACAGGAGACATTCTGCACGCCTGTAGGATGCTAAATGAAGATGTGTCAAGAGCTGATCAGTTTGAAGTTATGGGCTTTCTTTAATATGCCAGGCTAACAAGGCTAATTATTTCTTTTAAGTCTGTTTCAAATATGTAGGATTTTTTTTTTATCTCTGACTTCTTATGCAGAACATTGATCTTTGGTAGATCATTTATGTAAAATGTATAATTTCTGAAGGAATGTTCTTCCCTTCTTACCCTCACTCTCAGCTCTCAGTTCCCACCACTAAAACCAACAAAAAGTGACACCAACTGTGCTCTTTCCCATTTTCCTACCAAGAGGCAGGCCTTTATCTGATTTATTTTTCATGGCATGCTTCCATGTTCCCTGTATTTAATCTCTTAAGCTTGGTGGTTGATCTGTAGTAAGATTTCTAAAGTAAACAAAGTAAACTCATACAGCACACTGCCCTCCAACCCCACTGTGTTCTAGTCTGGGTGTGTTTTGGAGCTGCTTCCCAGCTCCGTGTTCCAAGCACTGCCAAAGTCAGCTGGAAACTCGGTGCTACACAGTGACCCACTAGGAAATACAGGGGCTCAGAATTGCTGCTGGGCTTAACACTTCCCTGGAGATGACCTAGGGATCTTCTGCTCTGGGCAGAGACTGAGCCTTGCCCTACAGGGGCTCTTCCAACTCGCACGAAATGAGACGTCCTTTATCTGTGCCAAGGTGGGCAATTGTAGAATTAAGTTTTAATATTCGTTGCTCTGATCTCATGCACGAGGGCAATCTATTAATTGCACCCTTCCTTGATTAGAAAGTCTTCTCCCAGGCACCTGAGCTGCATGAAAGTTCAGACCCTGCTACAAGAGCCCTGAACAAGCCCTGGCTATCTGGTCTCCTGCCTGGGAGAGGCTGGAGCTGTTCTGGGCTTCAGGCGCTGGTGAACAAACTTGTTTAACAGAAGAATATCTAAATCCTCAGCTTTGTACCTGATAATGAGAAATCTTCTTTTTTAACCTTGTGGGTTTGGTGCAGAAATCTTCATATCAAGTTCCCCCGATGATCAGCGTGTCTAATTGTGCATTTCAGCAGTACCTCATTTACACCTGGATTCATTAGTAAGAGCTGATTTGCAGAACAGCCACTGCTGGAGAGACAGGGGTCCTCTCTTCCTTCATTTATCTCCCTGGACCCTGACTAAAAGCATTCCTGAGATGAAGGGAGTGGACCCACAAATAATTGATATCCAGCATAACTTGTTTTCCCCCGGTGGAGCTGCCAGATCAATCAGCAGAAACCAAATTGGGACCCGTTTCAGGCGACTGCCCTTTGTTTGCCATCGATTTCCGAGCTGCCTCCGTGAAAGGCTAATGAGGGCTGCCGGCTTCCAGGTGCTGCCGGCGATGCCGCCGCGCATCCTTCCCCCGGATCGAGCTGCCACCGTCTCACAAAGCTGCGAGAGCAACTTTGATTCACGCAGAAGGTGAAATGGCAAGTACGACTGTGACGCTTGAAAGGGAAGTGCCAGAAAGCAGAATACAAGCTCCTGCTTGTCATTTAGCAGAGACAAACACGAGTGCCACCAAAACAACGGCATTATCCGATTAGCAAGCACCTGCAACCCGCCAGGAGTGGATCTGCAAAGGCAGGGGATCTGTCAGCTGTCGTTGCGACACCACTGCGAGTGCCACAATACATTAAGTGGGAATGAGGAGAGGCGGTGTAACAGGTGTCATTGCAATAGTGCTGAAAGGGACACTGTCAGAGCTTGCAGACCTGAAATGTGACCTCTCCATCTCCTGCGTGGGTGTGCAGGAGGTGCAATGTTACACTGCACTGAGGGCTCTGCCTCGTGGCTCCACCGCGACATCCAAGGATGCAACAGCCCTGAGCTTGTGAAACTCTGCACTGACCTTGTTTATGGTTCAGAATAAGCAGAGGACTGTTTTGACTGGGAATACTTCAAAAAAAGTGTCTGGTACGGCCGTGCTTGGGACCACTGTGGTGACCTATCAAATCTCTGCTGCCCTAGAAAGCTGTGTCTCAGAGATAAGCTTTAAAGGCACCCAGACACTTTTAACTTGTCCTTCCCTTGCCACATTCCCTTCCTTCCCATAAGGCAAAAAATGTATTCAATTTCAATCAGAGTATAAGTTCTACAGGTATATTATACAATGATGATGATGATAATGATGATGATGATAAATGGTATAATAGCTGTCTTTTGCACACATACACAGATGTGAGTGCCACCACATGCTTACATTATAGAAAATACTCAGTATATGAAGTATCACCTAAGCATGGTTTATCTGATAGTATTTTTGCTCTGAAGGGTAATTGGTAAAAATAATGAACATTGATAAATTGAAAAGTGTTTATAGGGTTTTCCATGGGATCTTCTGCTCAATAACCTGCATGAAGCAAAGAAGATATGGTTCACATGAGGGGCTGGTGTATCATGCCCATCTTCCACTTTCAAAATGGTACAGGCCAGTTCATTAGTCTGCCACTAATACATTCAGTTTATTATTTAAATCAATCAGGCATGGGTTGTTGAGCTATCTCGAGACTGTGCCTTAGCTGCAGAGATGTGCACCCTCACTAGTACCTCCCCCAGGTGGCACAGACACACACCTTTCTCAAGGAATCAAAACATTGAAAACATTCATTGGCAGAGAAATTACAAAAAGCTTGGTCTTGGAACGCGGTCTTGAAAAGTGCACTGTCAGTACCAGCATGGGACTGGGAGGGACTGCTAGAACTGGGACCCTGGAAGCTGGGCCTCGGGGTTGTGTCCTCCACAGCATGACTCAGGTTTAGTCAGGTGGGTTGGACTGACTGCAGCACGGCAGAAAAGCCAGGCCAGTCCCTATTTGCACCCGGGACATTTCGGTGGATGTGCCGCAGAAGGGATGAATTTTCAATGTCTCTCATGTGTGCTGGGACCCCATAACACCACCAGGTGAAACTGTGCTCTCCACCAGCCAGGGAAGGGACCGAAACTCCTGTAAGAGGGGGAGATGAGCCCTCCCTGGCCATTTATCAGCTGCTCCCTGGCGTGCTGGTGCCAGGGTGAGCATCACAGGCTGGAGTGAAGTGTGGGTATTGCACCTGCACCTGCAGAGCTGCCCTTTGGAGGGATACAGCCCCATCACAAGATAAATGAGGCTCTAGGGATGGAAAGGCCTCCTGTTTCACCTCCGAAATATATCCATCTTCAGGCAGCAGGAATCATGGAATTATAGAACCACAGAGTCACAGAATGGTTTGGGTTGGAAGGGACCATAAAGATCATCTAGTTCAACCCCCCTGCAATGAGCAGGAACATCTTCAACTAGATGAGGTTGCTCAGAGCCCCACTCCATGCAATGCCTTGTTGCAATCCATGTCTTAAAAGCAGCCTTTTTTTCCCCCCCAGAGAGATGACAGAGTTTGCTGTGAGTTTTTGGGCACCTGTGCACGCAGCATGGCTTGTTTGACCACCAGCAGAGGGCTAGCATGGCCTTGAAAAATGTATCCTACTTATAAAAAAGATAGTCCAATTATTCTCAATTACCAGACACTGGTAGGCAAGAGAGAATTAGGGAGGCTGAGGAGCAGTCACAGCCATAGATTTTCCAGTTTGGAAATAAGTCAATGACAAACACAACAGCTCATTTGTCCCCCAGGTAAAATTTGCCTCCTGACTGTTGTAACTGTGCAGGGTGTCCAGCATTTGAAACCCTCCTGGGATAGTGTAATGGTTTTACCCAGCTGGCAATTAAGTACCAAACAACCACTCACTCACTCCCCACCCACCCCAGGGGGATGGAGAGGAGAATCAGGGGAAAGAAAAGTAAAACTTAACTGTGGGTCAAGATGGATTAATAATCAAAACAAAATAAAATATAACAGCAACAACAACAAAAATGATACTACTATTAATGATAATTGTAAATAGAAGGAAAGGCAGAGAGAGAGAAATCCCAAGAAAAACGAGGTGTACACAATGCAAAGTCCTTGACTTAGTGTAAGCACTACTTAGGAAAAACTAAAAACACCAGTGTGTTATCCGTATTATTTTCATCTTAAATCTGGAACACAGACTTGTGCCAGCTACTGTTAAGAAAATTGACTCTATTTCAGCTGAAGCCAGGACAGACAGGCAGCTGTGTGCAACCTTCAATGCAGGATAAAATGCAAATAAAAGAGCAAGTCTGTTCATATTTCTGTCAGCCTTTGCTCTTGACCCGCTGCTGTGCACAGCTGTCCTTCCAAAGCCCAGCAAAGCCATCCAGACAGGGAACCAGGGGGAAAAGGAGGTGCTGGGTGTGTGACCCCAGGGCCGTGGCAGCATCGTTGGCAGGACAGTGATTCCCTTGCAGGCTGCCAGGGGTTGAGAGCCCTGACCTGCAGGTAACAGCCATCCAAGTTTTACATTTGCTGTGGGATAGGCTTCTTAAGTGCTGTATTAATGGGAGTTTTGTGGGGCAGGTAGTTTATAGGGAGGGTTTGTGAGCATCTCCCACTTCAGTAAGAGCACCTGTGCACCAGGTCACAGCTCCCACTGATACAAAACACACCCACCCTGTAACTCCCCCTGGTTTTGAGCTTGTAGCTGACTTCATCTCTCAGACTCTGACCTGTCCTGGCTGCAGATACAAGCAGTTGGTATTTCTTGGCACTGTTGCTGTGATGGCATGAAATGATAATTCCCTTTTCCAAGCTTCAACTATTCCTGCAAAAATTTCCCTTCCTGGTCTTGCAGGAAGGTGAGTGAGGGCAAATATGGACTCCAGCGCTGTATGAATCCGTAGGAGACCTAGCCCTGGCCTTCCATGGTTGTCTAGTAAGATCAATTCACATCTTAATCTCTTTTGTTTGTTGAAAAAAGGCAAAAACAACCAAAAAAGGGGCAACTCTCTAAAAAGCAAGAACTGCAAATACAGACGCATTAATTTAAAATGTCATTATATTACCAAAAAGGTAATCCTTGATTCCAGATACTTTAAATGTCGCAATTAAGTGATTCCCAGTTCATGTTTCAAAGCTAATTACAGCTTATTGAAGCTCTGGAAACTTCTACTTTGGAAAAAATTCGTTTTTCCCCCTTGTAAAACTTTCCCTAGAGGTCTGCCAACCCTTCCAGCAATAACAGAGAATAAAACTCTAGTGAATATTAAACTGAGGGACCTTTTTTTCCCCTTTATATTAAATCATGACACAGCATGGAAATCAGCCTCCCCAGGGAGCCCCATGCTCTGTGGGAGCATTCCCTTAATCCCCACGACTCTGCAGCCTAGGCAGCTTTTCCTTGGGGCCAGGAGCTGAACATTCCCACTTCCCATGCCATGAAGAGCTGGTAAGACAGGCACTGAGGGCTGATGTAGGGATTGCAGCCCTGCTAAGGGTACCTCAGAGGATGGTTATGGTTCCACATGAAAAAAATATTTTCCCGCATGTACTTTATTTTTGAAGTGAAGTAATTACATCAGAACAAATGTGTGCTCAAAGAAGCTCACAGCTGTGAAATTAGGCACCCATAATCTATGAAATGCCAAAATCGAGATTGCCTAAAGCAAGGCTAATGCAGCTCTGTGCTCGTTGCACTGATCCAAACAGCCTCCACGCTGCCTAATAATCTTCTCTTTTTTTTCTTTTCATGGAATATTCCGAGCTGGAAGGGACCCACAAGGATTGTTGAGTCTTCAGCCCTTGTTTGTTCCTACCCTTACACTCACAGCCTTAGCTCCTTGGCACGGCTGAATTCCCATATCCAGGGAGATGTGCTCTGATCCCGCCGCATGGGCTGCGGGCAGCCCCACGCTGCGAGCTGAGCAATCACCGCAATTCCTGCTCACCCGAGGGGTTCCTCCCTCTGCACACAGCGTGGAGCAGCAGCCGAGACGTGCCCACCACGGAGGCGCTTGGCAAAGCTGCCTGTTAAAGCCTGGGTTGGCTCCAGAGCCGGCTGCCAGCCCTGACTCCAGTGGCACACGCCGTCCCCGGGGCTGCGGCACCGTCTCCTGGCAGTCCTCATCCCCACTGTGGGGTGGACTGTCCCCGCTTCCCAGGAGAGCACGGGGATAACGGGAAAGCACGAGAGGCTGGAGGCATCTTTTCGCCCTGGAGTGAGAACGGGCTCCCCAGCAAACGTGTGAAATAGCAGAGGGGAGAGTGGGCAAGGAAGATCTTTCCAGCAGCATGCAAATGTGCTTTTGGCCTCCTTCATTAGACCTCCCATCACCGACCGTCTTTCCACAGGGAAAAGCTCTGGGGCCAAGCTCCCCAGCGTCATCCTGGACCACTGCTTCCTGATTTGACAGCCCAGCTTGGAGGGGAGGATTCAGCTGTTCACCTGAATCCTCAGGTTTGTAAATGTGCCAGGGATGCCTTTATAGCCTGGCTGCAGGAAGCTGTGCCAGCCCTGGTCAGCAGCGGCAGCTGGGGCTCCCACCCGACCCGGGCTGAGCAAGGGCTGCAGGGGGTCCGAGGGGAGCAGCAAAGGCAGGGGAAGGGAAATTGTTGGTTCATCTGTTTAGTCTGTGAGGGCTTTCCTCCAACAGAGAGCCCTGCCTGTGCTGTGCTCACCCTGAGCAGAACCTGGTGGCTGTGATGGGCTGTCAGAGCAGGGGAGCCACTGAATTGAGAATTCCATGTGATTTTTGCATCTGCACTAACACACTCCTCACTAGAAAATGCCAGCAATCAAACAGGAGCGTGGGGGAAGGGGTGCTGTAGCCTGGTGCTCATTCCCTGCGGTGCCAAAGGGTTGAGCAGTGGAGACTGCAGGAACACACAACCCTCTGCCATTTGGCTGCCAAACACCTCCAGACCATAAAATCACTGTCTCTGGACAGCCCCGCAGGCGAGTCCTGTTCCACCCTGCCAGGCTCTACAGGCACCATCAATATAAGGTTGTGGCCAGCACTGCTGCATCTCCATTGGCTTTCTCAGCTTTGCACCCAGGGAAAAATGAGACTGTTTTTTGTATCTGTTGCTTCATCTCCTTTATGAGTAAGAAGACAAGCCTATAGCACCAATCCAAGCAAATTATTAATGATCTTTCATTTTTAAGCAACCAGCTCCAGTGCTCACCAGAGCAGGCTTGCCTCCTGTTTGTGACTGTCCTGCTGCCTCTGTTGTCAAACAACGTTGTTTTATAACAACATTCATGTTGAAGTGGATTATTATCGGGTTGACTACCCCTTGGGGTGTAATGAAAAGCATTCATTAATGCTCAGGGCAGGAGGGCTAATTACTTCTTTATAAAAAATCCGTGCTAATTGCCAATAACTATTTTATTGAATGGGTCTCATAGAGATAATTTTGATTGGGTTTTCATTTCCCTCTCATATTGTAATGCTTAAAATGCATAGTCCAAAGAAGCTGGGAACAGCTAGGTCATCCAGATAAGCATGGGGAGGAAACCCCACCATTACAAAGACCAGTGGACCGTGCCAGTCTAGGCTCAGCTCAATGCTCGAGCCTGCTGTGGTGCTGGCCAGGATTTTCTGGGTCTCATACCTTCCTGCTGCCTCATGCTTCCATGAAGCAAGTGGAGACCTGTTTTCCAAACTCCCCCAAGGCACAGCATTGATTCTGGCAGGCCTCGGAGCTGGCAGCACAGAGGGAATGCACAACAAGGCTCGGGCAGGTTCCCTACAGAGCTGAATTCCACCTTGCCCGCAGGAATAAGGCAATCCCTGGCCCTGCAAGTACCAGGACTGCAGGGAGGCGAAAGGAGTAGCACACAGCAATAACCCATGGGGTCAGTGTACCAGTTCCTGTGCTTGGCAGGAAGACCCATTCACCTGACCTTTGGGTCACACTGCACTCCAGGATGAAGAAAATTCCGGATAATCATTTGTTTGCTTTTATTTAATATGAATAACTGCAGGGCTGAAGATACCCTGAAAAAATCTACATAAGCACTGACCATGTCCTTTTAGTTCTTTTGAGCAAGCAGTAACTTACAAACACTGCATTAAAAGCAAATCCCACGGAAGTGCAGTCAGCCTGTGGGAGGCAGAGCAGGAAACTACCTGGGTCCAAATGCTCCTGCAACGCCTCAGGAGGTGCCATGGGTTGATGCTGGCCTGGAATTTCATTGGATGTGCACTGCAGCAGTTTCTAGCAGTCTGACGCATACAGACTCCCACAAAAGGCTGCTCTCACTACCCAGGGGATGTAAGAGGTGTCCTGGCAGGCAACAGTCCCCTCCAGACCAGACCTCAGACCCTGTGACTGCAGACCTGACCTGCTGAGCCTACTGACCTTGGAGCTAGTGTCAGGCACACCATCAGATTGAACTACTTCCCATTTCCAACCCCTCTGACTGGAGAAAAATGCTTTTTGTTTTTTTTTTTTTCCTCTTTTTTCTTCTCCTATCCCACCCCAGCAGTTCTGTGGGGCATCAGTCTTCTCTCACATCATGTTTTCTGATTCTCTACTCAAGAAGATAAAGCACACAAACCATGCCCTCCATGCAAGCCAGAAAGCTATCTTTCCCCCTGGAAATCACAGCTTAAAAAATATTCACGTTTTTTAACTTGGCTGAACAATCTCCGTTTTAAGAACAGACAGCGCTTTCAGTAATTACTTTTCTCAGTGCCCTGAGAGGTTTTGAGAGGGCTGGATTAACAAAAAGTTGGTCGTTTGGCACTTTCTGAAAGCATTCTGGAAATACCTGCAGGGGTTGCCTGGAATCTACTGCTTCTGCAAGTCTTGGCCAAGTATGGTGAATAAAAAATAGCAATCAGGTGATTTAGCAGTTGCTTTGGGAATGTTTGGAGTTGCACTGTTGCACAGTGCAGCAGGGATAGAATCACAGAAATTACAGAATGGTCTGGCTTGGAAGGGACCTTAAAGATCATCTTGTTCCGACCCCCCCTGCCCTGGGCAGGGACTCCTTCCCCTTGGATGAGGCTGCACAGTGCCCCAGCCAACCTGGCCTGGATGTTTTGTGTCTGTAATGTACACTCCTCAGTTATTGATCACACTGGAGGACCACAATCTAAAATAAGTCCTCAGTGTCACCTACAGACGGCTCCGGGCAGCAAAAATAACCACACTGCAGCTACCAGGGAGCAGAACAGGCTCCAGAGCTTGAGGACTTGCTGCCTCAGCACAGCCTGCTTTTAATGAGCTTGCACATACCCGATATCTCCAGTCACGCTGGGCAAAACTGAAATGACTTGTGAATGAAATGTTTCCTGGTTGCAACAGGAGCAGGTGCAATGACAAGAAAAAGGCAAAAGCAACAGCTTTTTTCTTCAAAATCAGGCCAAGCTGGCAAGAACAGCTTGCAGAAAGCTGACCATACTTTACATGTTTGGAGGGCGAAACACTTTTACTTACGAAACAGAAAAGTGTCATTTCTATGTCAAATCATGAGGATTTTTATTTTTATGACACAGGTTCATACTGAAGCAGCCTTCACTCAGCCCTGGTAGAAGTCTGATGTCCTGACCAATCCTTCCCCTCCAGCAGGATGCCTGGTATTTTATGCAAGGGTCTTGGCTGGCAGCAAATTAATTTCCTAGCCTTAAAATTATCTTCAACAGTAATGAGCCATTAAAGTCAAGGGAAGAGTCACAGAAGACAAAATCATCTTAGGGGCTGCACTGGGTCCTCCAGCAGCCTGAACTCGTGTAAGCAAAGCCAGACTCTTCTGCAGCAATGCTTGCCTGAGGATGGCAGCAGCCAGCAAGGCCACCACAGAGCTGCCACAGCTCACTGAAACCATGGAACATCACCTTCACAGCAACAGGCTGTCCTCTTGGCAGGGCTCAGGGCTGTCCTCCTCAGCAAAAACAAGTCCTGGGACACAGCTCAGGACAGGATACACATCAGCTAAGGCTGCTGGGCCACCTTAGAGCCAAACCAAGCTGGCGGCTCGCTGGGACCAAAGCAAGGTGGTGCCCCCTTCTTCCCCCTCCCAGAATCCCGCTTCATCTGCTGTCATGGCTTTGTGGTGGATTTGGCAGTGCCAGGGTAACAGTTGGACTCATCTTAGAGGTCTTTACCATCCCAAATGATTCTATGACACCCCACTCTCCTCAACCCCCAGCCATGCCCCATTCCTCCCACCCCTGCTGGGACTCATCTGGTTGCCCCATCATCTGCTCTGACTCCCAAACCTGCCCAGTTGGTTCAGTAATTGCACAGAACACAACTTGCTCATGGAGGGATCAGGCAGCCGGAGCCAGCCCGGCACAGCAGGAGCCCGATTCCTCTGCTGCTCATTCAGTTCATACCAGAGGCAGCAGAGGGACCTCAGCCCCTGAGGCAAAGACCTGTGGCAGCTTCAGCTCTGGAAGGAAAATCCTGCACATCTGTGCCCGGCTGACACTGACCCGTTCCGGCCTCGTTTCCTGCATCAACTCCCCCACTTCTCCCTCCAGAGGGAGGAACGGAAGGGAGCGCGGGGATGCTCCCCCCAGGGCAGGGGATGCCGCGGTACCAGCCAGCGCAGCCTGGGTGGTCCCAGCCCGAGCCAGGGGGATTTCGGCAGGGAAGGCCCTGGCAGTTCCTTCACCAGCCGGATCCTCTTCAGGGAAGCTGCCAAGAGCCCAATTAACACACCTACCCCATAAAAGCAGGAGTGGTGCTGCGCTGAGGGAAACAATCGACCACGCACTGAAGGGCTTTGCTGAATAGACTTAATTCAGCGCTTACGCCTTAAAGCTGAGCACATGCCTTGCTGAATGGGGACAGGCACGTTTGGGGGCCTGCTGACCTGTCACCCAACATCAGCATCTTCAAAAGGAACAGCTCTTGGCACAAACAGCTCTTTCATTCAGGAAAATGAAAAGGAAAAAAAAAAAAAAAAGGAAGAAAACCGAGGAGAGGCTGGGGCTTTCCCACTCCGGAACGTCGCTGGTGGCTCCTGAAGGAGGAGGCAGCAGCCTCACCCACCTCCCTCCACTCCGTGGGGCAAGGGGAGACCTGCCCAGGAGTGAACAGGGGACGGAAACTGGGGCAGCTGGTGGGCCAGTTCTTTCTGGTAGGGAAAAACATCGCTCTGTGAACATCCTGTGCCTACAGGAGAAAGGCATCGCTCCAGCATCGCGTAGCCCCAGCAACCGAGCGAGTGGCTGTGACTGTTCTTAAGCCCTCAGAAGAGACTGCAAATGTGAGTGCTGTGACCTGCCCAGTGGCTTTGTCCTCAGCACAGTCCTGCTTGGCTGCCCAGCATAGATGCAGGACCTGTATTGGCATCTCCACCTTTAAAGATCTCGCTCCCTCACAGCAGATGTTTTATTGAAGGCAGATTTAAATTTGGGGACCAGATTCCTCTTCTATTTACAAAGCTCTTTTTCTCGTTCCTGCTCTGGGAGTGCTCTCTGAATAAAGCCAAAGAGGATGCTACTGGGATTTTTAAGCCATGCTGGCACGTTTTTGCCCATGTGGCTGTGAACCCTTTTAGAGCTGTGGGTGGGAGTGCACTGACCACACCAGCACCACTCAGAGGTTCACCAGGACCTGATGCTGGAGGCACCAGGCAGGGCAGCCCCTCCTGGGCAGGGGGTTGCAGTAACTGGGTAGGTGGCACTGATGGATGGACAGACAGACAGAGGAAGGACTGGGACTCCAGCAGCTGCATGGGCTGTGGGGACACAGGTGCTGCACAGCTCCTCCTCAACCAGAAGGCTCCAAGACTTCTCTCCTCTTGGTCAACACTGCCAAGCTAAGGGCTTGGCCCAAAATTCGCAGGTTTAAACCAGTTTTTCTGTCAGATCTGTGACATTTTGCTTATTCAAGTGAGAAAGAGATAACTGCCTGCCTTTCCACAAGCCACCCCCTCAACCCCAAAGCTCTCTTCTCCCCTTTCTCACCAAAAGCAAGAGAGAAATGCTTAATGCCAAAATCACTCACAGCACTAAGGATGGGATAATTAAACACTGCAGATTTTTAACAGTCACAAGAAGAAAAATTGCAAAGCAGAGGGTATGTATTTGTCACGTGGTGAAACCAGCTGTGGAAGGTTTTTCTTGGAGTTCTGAAACAATTCCAGCTCTTTCTCCTTTTTTTGTTTTTCTTTTCCCAGTGTAGTAACATTTTTCTGTCACAAGCAAATTAGTTGTTTAAAAATGCGTAAAGACCTGTCACTCCAAGCTGTGCCCGGGTGTTTCACTTTCACTTTCCCCCTTCCCAAAAAAAGTTTTTGTATAACTAAAGAATGAGAAGGAAGCAGCTAGAAATCTGTAATGGTTCCATTTATTAATACGTATATCACAAATACTCACAATATCAATGCATTCTCGTTGGCATGCTAGACAGAGGCATTATTAAAAAAGTCCTATTTTTTAAAAAGGTTTTAAACTTTTGCTTTCCCCCAAAAATATTTCATATGCCTGTTTTTTTTGTGATTTTTTTCTTTTTTTTGTGTCTGTGTGTGTGTATCTTTATTTCGATTTGATTCAACAATGTATTTGGTGGCTGCAACCTCAATGCAAAAAGAAAGAAAAAGAAGAAAGAACAGGAAAAAAAGTATGAAGGCCGCAGTACAGCACAGTTCAATTAGTTCATAGCTACGTAATAAAAATAAAGGGAGCAAAAATTTCTGCCTTCACAGTAAGCAACAACACAGCTTAGTAACAGTATTACACAGGATCAGGTTCCGAGGCAAAATGCACTAGACAAAGCCTACCGGGATACGCACTAGGCATACAACACTGAGTAAGAATCAAAGATGTAGAAGAACATCAGGAATAACAGTTCCCTTCAAGCACAACATTTTAACATCATTTTCAAGTATCTGTATGTTATGTTACTGATTCCTTTGTTTTTGGGGAAAGGGGGACAGGCGCAGGGAAGGGGGAAAGGATGGAAACCTTAGTAAAGCAATAAACAAAACAAGAAATCAAGATAAAACCAAAAGAATATATATTTCATATACCGGTTTATATGAATGTGTGCAACACTTATTAACCATGGTGAAAGGCTAATTATGCCCTCCAGTCACTACATGCACAGCCCGATCAATGCTGTTAATGAGTTACCTTTGTTAACTTACGATGCAGCTACTGTGTGACCAAGAACATACAGACGGTGCCGTCCTACGCCGAGCCGCGGGGGTGGGGTCTGGCTCTGGAGGCCGAGGGGGCCCGGCCGCTCTCGGTGGCACCGTGGAACTTCACAGAATGGGACACTACGCATGGGACAGTTCGGGAGGTGGGGTGCGAGTGTGCGCGCGCACGGGCTTGCTCGTGGGGGTGTGCGTGCGTGCGAGAGACAGTGTGTGCTAGAACATTCATGTCAGTCTTTCTCCAATTCTGCAGCTCCTGGTCTTCACACAGGCTCTGGACTTCACACTTCTTGAAAGACTGGAGAGCGGGGAGGATGAAAAAAAAAAAAAAAAAGGAAAAGCCAACAAGTGGGTTGCTTTGATTGCTAACAGTGTTCACAGCAGGTGTTTTGTTCTCTCTTTTCAAGAAAACTGAAATGACAAAATTCAACACTGCATTTCCCCCTCCTTTCTTCCCCCCCACCACACACAATATTGGGATGAAAATCCCAAAGCAAAGAAGCCCACGGGAAGACTTAATTCTCAATGAACGCGCTCAGAATGTAAAACTTGCTCGCTGTCTTCAGCAGAAGCAGCACAGCCCCAACATACCAAGGCTTTTACAGCTTTACCGCCTGGAAAACGGGAAAAGCTCACCTTGTTACACCATCTCGTACTGGTTAGCAGTAATAAACCGGGACAGACAGCATGCCAGCAGCATCCCGATCAACTGTTCCAGACAAGAGAGAGACAGAATAGAATTTAAGTTAAATTACATCAGTGCAAAGCATTGGTGAACAAGTATTTCATGTTCTGGAGTTATTATGCACAACGTATTTATGCCCTATTTTAAGGACCACTCTAATCAGAAAAACATTAGCATTAAAAACAGCATTAAAATCTCTCATCTTTCTTTGTCAGATCTTCCTCTTGATTTTTATCATTTATTTGACAGGGAGCATGCCTTTTTGGTATTTTTCAATGCCGTTGTCAATGCCTGGCCAAGCCAGATGTGGATGAATAAACTGCTGGGGGTATCAGCATGTTACAGGCTGTGTTTAACTTGCAAGCTCCACCTGGGTCCCTCACCAACACCCATCAGCCCTTAGAGCTGGTGCCTTTAACTCCTTTATCACTGTGTCAGGGAAAAGCTTCCTGATGTCCCAGCGTGGTTATGCTTCCTTTACAAGTGATGCAGCACTGTAGAAATGAGTGCCATAAATCTGGAAATAAATTTTAAGAAAGTAATTCACTATTCCCTTGGCTGTCACTCAGATTATTGAAAACAGATCCCAGGCTTCCACTCATCAATAAGCACTCAGTCTTTTCAATGTTTTGTCTACTGCAGTTTCTTAGTGCTTCCTGCGTGTGCCAACAGTGTTAATATGCTGTAAATAATTCAAACTTGCTTTTCTCATTGGGGTTGGTCAATTAATTAACTCCTGAGCATATCCAGACTGTTACAGCTCATCCCTGGCTAAGGAGGTGAGGCCATAAGGTTGTGTCTGGTGATGGACAAGGTTTCCCTGGACCTGCCTCCCAGCAAGGGCTGTCACTGTGCCTCCAGCTGGACCCACACACACCATCTCTGCCTGTCTCCTGCTGCTGTGGGCAGAGCACGTGGCGAGGGGGATCTCAACTCTTTGGCAGCAGCAGAGCTCCCTCAGAGCCTGCAGAGCATGCCCAGGTATGACTGGCTGGCTGCTCATCCAAACTGGCTCCTCCTATTTCACTCCTCGGGATTGCAGGTCCCTTCCCCTAGACCAGGCAGTGCTCCCTGTTACCACAATCATCATCAAAATACACATCCTGTGTGCCAGGCAATTGCTTAATTTGGGCAAGCCCAGAGCAAGGCCACACTAGGGTAACTTTAATTTGGATAAACTGTTTCCTGCCTCTTAAGATGTCACAGTCCTTGTCAGGCCACATTTCTTTTGCCAGAAATTTGCTCCATTTCCTTTTCAGTGTCCACCAGAGCTGTTCTGGGAATTTCAAAAAGGCACAGAGTGACATTTAAAAGCAGGCTGAACCCTCCTGTTCCCCACATGCACTCCTGATTTTGGCACCAAGGATGACACTGCCTTGGTTATAACTAGACATGGGGCACAGGTACCACCTCCTGAGCAACCCCAAATAAAAACCAAAGCTACCAGGGTGCAGGGGCTGGTTTTAGTTGCCAAAAGAGATGTGGATGGTGAACACCCTCCTCTGAAAATTTCACTTGATACCAAGAAGACATTTTAGCCATATTATTGCCTTTTCTACTCAACTTCTCTAGGCAGGTGTTGAGGCAGGAAATGGACCAGCAACAATGAGGATGCCAGCATTGTCTGG
The DNA here is from genome assembly GCA_013398055.1 of Ifrita kowaldi. Classification (NCBI taxonomy): domain Eukaryota; kingdom Metazoa; phylum Chordata; class Aves; order Passeriformes; family Cinclosomatidae; genus Ifrita; species Ifrita kowaldi. Next base: position 12,239 of record VZRS01009174.1, on the reverse strand, counting down.
CTGGGCTTTGGATTCCATGCTTAAATACTCCTGTTGCTGGTTTAATGATGATTTAATCAATTGCTGAAGGTGCTGCTGAAAACCAACCACATCCTACAGGTTACATGACACTCCTGCAGCTGACTGATGCACTGTTTCTTTAGCTCAGTTCAGTTTTGGAGAATGAGATTTCTGTTTTGGACAGTGGTATGTGCTTCTCCATGCTCTTGACAGGCCAAACAGAGTGAGTGCCTTTGGGTGGCCCCGTCCCACCTCCTTCACTGTTGCTTTTCTGTGTTTTTGGTGACTTCCAGTCTTTCCTCACCTTCCTTGGCTGGGCTCAGAAGTTACTTCTCTGCCATACTGCATTTTTCACTAAGATGAACTTTGCAGTGTATTTCATCCAAATTCTTTTCCCTGAGCAAATTCTAGCCCAGACCCAAATCAATTCCTCTCTCATCCTAAAATGGCCAAGAATATAGGTACATTGAAGTTGTTTGTTTATTTTTCCCCATCACAAGCACCCAGATTACTGCCACTGTTCTTCTCAACCACAATCTGCTGCTTGTGTCAGGTTTACAAGGGAAAAGATGCTGTAGCCTGTACAAATAGGAAGCCACAGGCTTTTCTTTCCCCCTTCAGCTGGAGCAGACCCCTTGCTACCTTTAATTAGGGATTCTTCTGTCCTGGGCAGCCTGCAACTCTAATAAACAGTGTGTCTAAATTTTGTAGCATCTGCAGGCACGTAACAATGTTTTGTTCTACTCAACTCACTCCTAAAACAAATGACAGATTACTCATGAATGTGTCTTTATGATCTTTGGCCCACTTATTGATTCTTGGCTCTGACTTTAGGCTGGTTTAGGCATTTAAGTGGTTATAGTGACAAAATATTTAACTCTGTATTTCAAAAATAATGGCATGCATATCAAGCCCTTACATACACATTTTATTCAGCATTTCTAAGTATTACCAGGACATAGCAGAGCTGTCATAAATATTCTAGAAATACTTTGAACGCACATAAAAACATGGGGTTTTCGATCTGTGCACTTCCACATCTAACCACGAGAGCACTGTCCCTCCTGTAGCCAAGAAGAGGCAATATTGTACTGAGTCACTGGATTTTCTTCATGGTGCTCTTTCATTACAGGCATAACTACAGCCCTCTGCATTTAAGTCAGGCTGGAAGCTCCCAGACTGTGCAGCACAAATGAGCACTCTCCACCCTGCCTTGCTCTCTGCATTTGTTCCATCACTTGCCTCCCCTGCTCTTCAGGCAGGAGGAAGCCCCTTATCCTATTGTGCACCAGGTCCCTGCAGCTCCTTTGAAAAACCAGAGGAATTGGCATTAAAGGATTCCCACAAAGAAATGCTGCTGGGAGCTGCATTCATTTCCCTGCACTCCCATTGCCTCTCAAATGCCCAGTCTCAACTTTTATCCACTTATTCATTTATTTTATTTTACTGTCTTGATTTTTGAGTGCTAACATGCCAGACTTGGTTCTGCATTTGTGTTCTCTCTCACTTTTTTCTTTTCTTCCCTTTTTTTCTAAGATTATCTTGGTCTTCTGAGCTATTATATGGAAAGAATAGAGTTTTCGATATCCTGGTCTTGCAACAGGAAACTTGAAAATGCTGACAAATTCTTTGGTTTAGACAACTGGGAAACCCACACCCCTCAGGTGTGTCTCCTATACTACCATCCTGTTGGCCACAGCTCATTCCAGCAAGCAGAATATAGTAAATTTCTTCATCTCTCCATGGTTTCTAGGAGTAATCTCAGGCACATCTTAGTTCTGACCACTGAAAACCACCCACAGCAATTTCCTAGCAGTCTTATCCCTGTACATGGAATAGCTAGCTTTTTAATACAGTTATTCTGTAGGAGTTACCACTGACTGGAAGCTGTTCTACATGACATATTTATTACACCCTATTATACTGAAGAGAAAGAAAATTAACTGTAATTTGAATTTCCATTTTATTTTGGGTCTTGGTGTCGTCACCATTTTTCATTCCTTGGGAGAATTTCTATAAATAGAAATGTGTTGAAGTAACTTGGAATTCATCAGCACATCAGGTAAGCTAAAACTGGGGGGGAGGTTTCCATCCATCAGGAATAATTTTTTAGCTCAATACCTTGCCATATTCTCAAAATGCAGATCTCCAAGCATGAGGGTTCTCTGGCTCTGTTTTAGAAGAGAGAATTTTCTATGTCACATGTCACTTATTTGAGTCAGCCTCCTGTGCCATGGTGTGCCTCTGTCACAGGTCCTACCTCCACACTGAATCCACACTGATCAGTCTTTAGAAACAACCCAGTCTTAGACCAGATTTCAAGTCACATACTGGATCTTGGTGTAGATCCCACTCCCTAAGCCCTGAGCCAGTCCCAGCCTCCCTGTGCTCAGGGAGGAGCTGTAGCAGACAAGGTGGGTGATGTCTGCACCAGAACTGCGTCCACGTTCAGGCAGAGCTGCTCACATTTCTGCTGACAGTAAGGAGGGCAGGTGCATGGTGCACAGTAGAGAGGGTCCATGGCTGCCTGGGAATGTATCTTAGGATGATGGGAACTGTACATGCCCAACAACTGCTTTGGAGCATGTGGAGAGCACCTGATTTCCAGTCCTTGAGTACAACGGGAATAATGTGGCCTTAACACTGCACTGAGTCTCCCCTACTCACAATCTATAAACCCCTCCAGTGTCTCTTGCATTCCTTAAGCCAATGCCTGCACTGTAGTTTTATCTAGGCACAGCTCTCCATCATCTATGCAGTTTGCATAATTTTATTCTCTGTTGGGCACAACACAGCAATCATTTTTCTGCTCTGAAGAGCACCTGCTAAACTGAAATTATTCCAGCTGGAAGTCAGCACTGGCATCCAAGTCCAAAAACAATCAAATTTGATTTTATTGTTATTATTTCAAACCCGAGGAGCAGAGCAGACAAGGTCAGCAAAACAGTGTTTTTTATAAAAACTCTTGACTTTGATGGGGAGGTCTGTGCCAGGCCTGTAAGATTTGCAATGCCATTACATCAACCTTCCCTATTTCTGGGCATCAACACATTCCCCATGCTAGTCAACACCTAACAAATCATGGGAAGGAAAGGCCCTTGAGCATGCTTTACTGTAGAAGAGCAACATGATTTAATTTGTCTTTTATTTAGATGAAACCTCTCCTCAATAGGAACAGTGAAACCTTGCCTACAGCTGGAGCCCTGCCTGGCATTACTGCATTACTGGCATTACTGTTAACCTGAAATCAATTTGTAAACACTGTCCCTAATTGGGCCCAGCAAAACAGATTAGGCAGTAAATTACAACTGGCCACCTATTCTTCACAGCCTGGGAGAGCTGCATTTTTCTCCTCTGCAGCCTCTCTCTTTTGACATGTTTGCTAACACCCCAAGCAGCTGGGTATGTCCTCACAGTGCCAGAGCCCAGTGCCTGTGCTGGGGAGTGACATCCCCACCTGGCAGCAGGGCTCGTGGTGCCACCAGCTGAGTGAGATGCCAACACCACATCAAAACACATCTCATTTCTCCCTCAGTCACAGGGACAAAGTGCCTTGCAGCCTGTGCTGCCTGCAGCCTGCCATGAAACACCCATTAAAGGCTTTCAGGCAGTGCTGGTCCTGACTTTTTCCCCAGCAGTATATTTTACAATTCTATTCATCTCATTTTGCTTTTGGATAGCTTTACACAAGGCATTTAAAAAGATGCTTTCCAGCCTTCTGGATACCTAGAACCCAAACTGAAACCCAAGCTTGGAGTCCTATAGCAGTAATCAAGCCATACTCAAGGCTGGAGAAGAGTATCAATGCTGTAATCATCCAACAAGAACTAGAATAGCCTGTTAACAAAAAAACCTGACCTCCCCTCGTCCACCTCCCAACCCTTCACCTTTTCTGGATCCCAAAAACCCGGCATGCAGGCACATGCTCTGGGCAGCTGGTGTTGTGATGAACCAACACTTCCACCCACATGAAACTGGTTGGCAGCCCAAACCACGGGCTCCTCACATCCTGCACCTTGGCTACAAGGCATCAGGCTTCCAGATATGCCCAAGGCAGGGCAGTCAGCCAGTCTGAGCCCAGACAATTTTAGGGCTCCCCCAGGTTGTGCATATGTTGATGGAGAGGATGTGGGGGCAATTTTCCACACGGCTTGGGATTAGTTTTGAATTGTCCATATTTCCCTCTCATTTGTGCATGTTTCCAGTAAAGTCCTTGCTGCCACACATGAAGTGACTGGTATAAAGGAGCATCTTGCTGAAAGATGCAGGTGTTTTCCTGCCCCTTCTTGATCAGAACAATCTGACCAGGCCTACACTTTCCCCTGTTCCTGTCTACCTGAAGGCAGTTTGAATATCATGGAGCAGAAAACCCCCTCTTAGCTCTCCTCTTGTCGCTCTCGTGCCACACTCCTTTTGGTGCAGACAAGGAGTTGGTTTAATAATCTGATTTTGGTAGACTTAACATTTCTCGGTGTTCAGCGTTAAAGGGAAAATAAATAAAATTGGTCACAAAGTGTCCCTTCCAGGCTCCAGGTCCAGGATGGGGAGGCCTGAAGGTGCACTCGTTTGAATTCTTGAGTCCTTTAAGAACAAATAAGAGTACTTAGAAGATAGAAGCCTACCCAAACAATGGATAAGCTATTTGTCTTCTTAGCTGTTTATGCTCCATTTAAGCCAATGTTTTATTGGGTTAACCTCTACTTGACCCAGTGGAGGGACAAGTTGTTTTCCTTGAGCTAGTCATTAGCTCAACCGTAACTGATATTCCCAAGGAGAAACTTCATTTAGGTTGAAAAAAAGAAAATCAATGAACAGATGACCTCAGGACTAATGAGCATGCTGAGTTCAGTCCCTTCCCATAATTCTTCCTTCCTTGAAGTCCAGGTAAAGGAAAAGAAGGGAAAAGAAAAGGGGGGAAGGGAAGTGTCTATGCACTTACCTGTGAGAATGCAATCCCAAAAGCCACTCCAGCTATGATTCCCATATTTGTCTCCATAAAACTGGTCACCAAGTCATAACAGCCCTAGAAAACAAACACCATCATTCCTTGTACTGACCTTCCCTGCCATGAATGCATACATACAAATTTCTCATTTAGAATGAACTCTGGCTAGACAATATTTCTGCTGTAATTTCCAACAATGTCACCTTTTTTTTTTTTTAATAGCAATTCTGAGTGAATGATGTGGAGTGGTGGCAAAAACAGCTCCTTTTAGAAACAAATGCATTTCATTACTTTTAAAGCTAAATGTGATGTTGCACTCATTTTTATGTGCCTTTTTAAAGAAAGTCAGTTAAAAAACTATATAGTTTTGACCTGAAACCAAGCCAGTAACAATACACCAATGTTATAATACAATACAGATGTCAAAAATGAATAAATGATGCTGATTTCCTAATACTCTATATATTTAATAAAGTGTCCCTTGAGGCATTCTGCTTGCCTTTACCCATCAAATGACACCAGGCAAGGCACTGAACAGCATGTAACTTTAAACCATGTAACAAAGTTATCAAAGGTTTTGTATGAATTTTCTTGGTTCATTTGCCCTTGGATATAAAATTCCCTGTCCTGCTCCCCAAACCGAGTTTTCTCTCTGCTGACTTGCTTCCTCAGGCCTCAATTCACAGCCCAGACTGGGGCCCGAGGATTCATCTACAATATCTGCCCTTCTCTTGGACAGACTTTTTTGAGACTTTCCCCCTCAGTACAATGTTTGCCAAGTTTCTCCCCTCACCTATTTGACCCCTCAAAAACACATTTGAAATTATCTTTCCTAGTTTGTGGTGCCTAAATTAATCTAAACAAGTGCCTTGATATGTGAAGAAAAAAAAGGAAGATGGCATCTATTTTGTCTTTCATTATTAACCCATCTCTCCCCACAATCCAAAGTCACTGCTCAGCCCCTTTTCCCACCTTCCTCAAATGACCAACACTCTGGCTTAAGTCCAGTCCTGAGGAATTTTATACATTATAACTTTATCCACTTTATCAGAAGCTGGAACTCAGAATAACAGCAAGTTGCCTTTCCCAGTTTGGACTTCTGTCCCATAAGAGAGAAGGGTCTCCACGTTTCACCTACATCCACACACCCCTCCTTCTGCAAGCACTGTAGGAACTCTTTATGACCTCAGAGCATCAGCTGCTTGTAAAAAATAGCAGCGAGAAGGACAAACAGGGCCCTTTATTAGAGACAGGCAATTCATGAAATAAATTGTACCATTTCTTTAACTTCTTTTATAACATCGGAAGACATTTAATCCTGAGGGTAATGAAGTGCTGAACCTAATAGTAGCTGAGGACCAGCACAGCTGTGATTCATTTCAGAAATGTTTAAGTGTACATATTAACCTTAACTATGTTTTACCACAGTGCACAGTAAGTCTGATTCAAGCTTGCTTACTTAACCCATCAAGCAACTATAGCTTGCGTGTCTTACATGTTACGCAATGAGATTGGATTTCTCAAGCAGTATTTTTGTTCTGTCTGACATGGCTTAATGCTCTCCCTGCTCTTCTGAAATCCATTCTGTTGAAGAGCCTTCAAGAGATGCAACACCGAAGCACGGTGGTAATTTGAGGGAGACAGAAGATCTTGTCAACAAAACATGCAGTGGGAGAGTTTGGATCACTCTCCTCACTTGAAGACTGTTTTCCCAAGCCACAATTGTTTACATATGGCTTAATTGCTCAATCCTAACTGTGCATGGACTTAGAGTGCAAGCAGCACCCACGAGCTGCATTACAGAACAGAAGTGTGTGAAGCACTGTGTGAGCACCTCTGGGTGCTGATCCAGAGATCCAGAGCACAGAAGGGACAGTTTCCAAGGATCTGGTCTTTCTTGACTCCATGCATCTGCTCCTTTCTTAAGATTTTAGACAGAAATAGTTCTTGAGGTTTCTCGGTAAAGAACTGTGATTAAAAGCACTAAATGAACATTAATTAGCTAATCCTAATGACAGCTCTTTAAGTTAGGTATTAGTGCTGTCTGAGATGAAGAAACAGAGAGCCTAAATAATTAACCCAAGGTCACTAAGCAAGTTAGGGTCAGAATTGGCAAAGAAAATCCAGGAATGCTGTCTTTTAGTCCTGTAATTATATAATTAGTTTAATCCTCTTTGGTTAATTCATTGTTAGTCCTCAGAAACTGCTGGTAATTTGATTAGCTCATAGAGAACTCATCTTACTGATGGTTTTGCAAGATCCACCAAAAGATGTAATCCAAATACACTTGTCCACAGGCATGGAGAGAAGGGTCTTCCACAACACAAACAATATATATTTTCCTTTTTCTCCAACACACAGAGAGCAAAGGGCCTGTTTCCAAGATGGGCAAGGGGCTTGGGTCAGAGGCAAGGATGTTTGCTACCTATCTGAAGTGAACGGATAGGGCCAAACAACATTTCCTCCTCCTTGCTTTTTATTCCTGTGTGTCTTTCAGAAGCATCCCACTTTGCTCAAATGTCTGGGACAACTCCAAGATCTCACAACTGCTGAACAGAAATCTGCAACTTTCAGTTATCAATGGCTATGTTAGAAAATGAGACAAAACCAAATGAACTTCCAAACATCCAAATTTCCTCTGGGCAATGAAATCAACTAATTACTTCAACTGTTTCCTGAGGAATCAGCAGTTCTTTTCTGTCAGGTGATTTGTGCATTTGACAGGAAAGCAAGGAGCAAGGATGGCTGGAAGTGTGTTACTAGCCCTGGACTAGCCCACACCCATCCCCCAGTCACTTCCTACGATTCAGCAGGCATCCTGTGCCACAAGGAGCTCAAAAGTGGCCAGGGATTTCCCCGTGCACACAGAGCAAGCCTGGCACTTGGGGGAAACACCAGGTCAGTGCTGGGAATACAAATGGTACCTAAAGGAAAGGTTCAGAGTGTGTGACTGTCCCGAGCTGTAAAAGTGGGACCTGCTGGTGGAACACCAGTCACAAACCTTTCCTGCTGGGAAGAGGAGCAGAAGCATGGGCTCAGGGTGGGCTGCCCAGGAGGCACCATGCTGCAGTGGGTGCTGGTTGTACTGCACATGCCCTAGATCCACCCTGCCCTGCCTCTCCCCTTCCTTCCACTTCTACAAAAACGTCGAGTTAGAACAAATTCACAAAGAGCAGCTGAACAGAGCAGCTCACCCTCTGCACTCGTGCAAGGTTACTCTGCTGGTGGTGTCTGGGAGTTACTCAACCAATGGACACCACCAACATTCCACATTTGTCTGCAACAAGCGGCTCTCATTAAAACATTGCAAAAAAAAAAAAAAGAAAGGTTTAGTGGAAAATAATCCTCTAGTACCCCTTTTACAATACATGCCAGAAAATGTTGTCTACTTGACTGGTTTTCAAAGATGTTTCAGGCTGTGCTCAGCCACCAGTCCAACCCTCTGAGCCACAGGTGACTGAGGTGAAAAAGACAGAAACAGAAGAGACAGAGGCATTTCCATATTTCCCCTCTTTACTCAGGACTTCTATTTATTTTTAAATAGATCTCTGAAAATAAAAACAGAAAAGAAAATAATCCTGAAGTCTGACTAAGCTATGCTGTAACTTAGAATGGTGATTTGGCCACAATATCATTCCTCTTACCAACAAACTGTTCCCTCTCTTCCAAGTCTCAAGTGAGAAAGAAAGAATTGATGACGCACTAGCACTTGAAGCAATAACTTGAGTTGCACTTCTTCAGCACAGGGTCTAATGCACAGATGCTGCATTATTTTCTCTTTATTCTTTCCTTTCTTAGTGTTTTCTGTATTTTTATTCTCCAATTATTAATTTTCTTCCTGTTCTCCCAACTTGCCTTCTCAACCCTGTCTCTGTCCTCCCAACCCACTCCTTCAGGTGACCCCAGGGTCACTTTGGCTGTGCTGTGCTTGCAGCCCCACATGTTCAAAGATTTTACCTCACAAGAAATGTACCCAAACAACCACAACATTTACTGTCAATCACCTGTGTTTTCTCAGAACTGCTGCCCCTGGGACTGGATTTGAGAGAGGCCAGCTTAAAGAGTATGAAGTAAGTGCAGGACCAAGCCCATCCTTACCATCTCTCCAGCCTTACTTGCACATTATCAACCAACCATTTGAAATGAAATGCAAACTGCAAGCAGCCATACACCCCACTGGCTGGGGTGCTGGGTGGTGTCACAAGAGCCTCTGGCACAACATTACTGGTACCTTCTGGTTTACTTTAGTGGCAGCCACGGTCATGTTGCGCAGATCCTGAGTGTTACAGTCACTGGAGTTCATGCAACAGCTTGTAGGGATGCCGTGCTTGAAGAAGTAAGGGCTGGTGCTCCAGTTGGTGTAGCTCTGAATGCCACAGCAGCTCAGCTAGGAGGGATAAGGAGCAGGTTTAAAACACACAAACAAAACAGAATTAAAACTAGTACAGAAACACCATGGCCCACTTCATAAGCTCATAATCAAAATAAAGACAAGGCATCTCAAGTTTGGAAAAGCAGATACCACCCCTGCCCCATTGATTATGAAAGTATCAGGGATGTAATTTACAGAATATGGGAGCAGATGACCTACTAAAAAGAAGGTATTTTATGAGCAGAACTATTATTTGTAACATTTGACAAAGGTCCAGCCATAAACCCATCTTTTTTAGTTGAGGGTCTGTTGGATTTTTTGTTTGTTTTCTTTAATTATTTATTTCATTAAAGATGACCCTGTAAATTCAAGACCTCAGAGCATTACACAGAATTACGTGTAACACATGCAGATTCAAACTAGTACAAATCAGTAAGGTGAAGCCTCTTTAACTTGCCAAAATAATTTCTAGGACAACTCACTGAGCTCTGAATAGAAGGAGACCATATGTTCACAGGGTGTATCTAGGAATTCAGTTAGGAAACCCTAAATTGGGAAGGATGTTCTGATTTAGATTCTAAGCTAGAAGACAGAGTCTCAAAAATATGGAGTATGTGCTGAATTTTCTTCATGGAAAGGGCTTATAAATGCAGTTCCTGTAAAAACAGATCTATGAATGCAATGAACATTTTGCTACAACAGAAACACTGAAAAACTACTCAGATCTATTTCGTTTGGTCAACTGCAAGGAAGCAGAAATTTAAAAGACAGGTTAACTAACGTTACGCAAACTGACAATTTGACAGCAGAATATGCTCAGTGTAGAGCACTGCAGTAATCTGCTAACCAGGAGGAGCCAGGTTAAGAGTACAGTTTCAACCATGCTGAAGGGTCCAGCATAACAGCTGCAATTTCTAAAGGTCTGGAAGCCATCAATACAATTACACTGACATTTCAGCCATTCATCAAGTTACAATCATATGGAAAGCAAATTGGCTCACAGAGCATATTGCAAGGTGAAGGAACAGCTTCTTGCTATGGTACAGCTTCCAGTGGGAATTTAAATGTGAATTTTATCACTCTGTGCAGTAGTTGGTGGACTTGGTCTCTCGTGGGTGACATCCCCAACTGGTTTGGCCATGCTGTGGCATTTGCTCCTGCCCTGTGCCCTGCTGGAAGGCAAAGCAACCCCCAACTGCCCTGCTACCACCCCCGAGGGTCAGAAAGGCTCTTCCACCAAGCCCCTGCTCCATCCCTCCAGAACAGCTTTCACTGCCAACCTCAGCAGCACATTTTTCCACTCCATTTTCCTCTGGGGATAATCCAGTTTTTCTCCTTAACTCACTAGGTCTCCCTTGCCAGCCTCTCACTGTACTTGTGAAGAGAACTGCTGCAGTTTTTATCAGTGATACAGGATACAAGATTATGAAACCCTGTCTCATCCAACTCAAATGTAAAACATTTCATAATCTTATTGGCAAATTCCCTTAGGAACAAGGTGTGTTCTTCAGGAATAGAGCTGCCCCCTAAACCTTATTCAAGATCTGGGACCAACAATGAGCCAGTGGGACAGGCCCTGCCTTTATCAGACAGCTTTTTCACTAAAGCTTGGGCATCTTGGGCAAGCATTTCAGCTGAAATACTTTTCCTTTAGACCAGTTTTGCCAGCTTCTAATTTGGCTTGCAAAATACAGCTTTCAGATTGAACCATCCAAACCTGGTGTTCTGGGATCAAATCCGAATGTGAGCTTTCTCTATTGACTAATTTTTGGTATCCACTTTTAGACTTACACTTTCCTGTACGTTATCCACTGCGTGGCTCCGCTCATCGTTCTTGTTGTAATTCTGGATTGCTTCAGTGTATGTCCTAAGGAAAGTGTCCTTGATCTGTGAGGGTGAGGAAAAAAAACCAGCCCATGTGAGCAACAAGAAGCACAACATCTGAAGCACTTTCTGCAGGAAGCAAATGCATTTCCAAATTTCCTAACAAGACTGCCAAACTAGCCCTTCCCAGTTGTTTTTAAGGGTGTTTTTAGAGCTGGCAGAGCTCCCTTTTAACTGTAAGGAGTCATTCATGCCATTTTTCCAGTGGGGTCTACCAGGTAACAGAAATAAGGCTACCCCAGCAAACTAGCCCGTTCAAAAAAATCCCATAAAATGACTTAACCTATCAGAAAGATATAGTTTTATGCTTTTCCCCCCAAACACTTTGTTCCAGAACTAAGTCTGAAGGAGACTGTGTGCTTCTCCCTGCTCATGGATGCCAGGTGGGAGCCAAAGCTTGTGCAAACACCCTGGGGACACAAGCCAGTGGCACTACAGGAAGACATGAATCCCCTGACCAGGCATCCCCAGCACCAAAAGGATTTGGGTAAGGAACAAGAGGTCCCTCAGCTGGAAAAGGTCAGGCACATCATCAGGAATGGCACCTGGACTGGGTGGGAAAGGGGCTGGGAAGCAGATGATGTGGGCAACCCACGTGGCTGCGGCCTTCACAAGAGACTGCCCCTCCCAACAGGGAGCAGTCTGACACTGGGGCTGCAGGTTAGGTGGGATGAAATGGGAATCCTCAGCAGGTGGACAGGCACCTCAGGACCACATTGAAAACAATACACCACTTGCAAGGGTGAACACCAGAAAACTCCATGGCAATGGAAATGTCACGTCAAAAGAGGAGACTCGAAAAGCAGTTAATACAAAGAGAAGAGACAAGGAGGGTCTCTGGGGTTGTTCTGGTTCAGCACCACTGGCATGTAGGTCCATGGACTTAAAGCCAGAGATAGACCTGATTACAGTGGATAAAGCAGAAGTGCTACTACAAATCTAGACCATCGTGCTTTTTTAAAGCTTCTTCCTGTCCCAGTTTCCTCCCTCACTCCACATCTAATCTCTCCTTATTCTCAAGATAGAAATGAAATCCCA